>CM067358.1:5041547-5181547 GCA_034190875.2 Urechis unicinctus | reverse complement strand
TGACATCCTGGTTTTATTCGACATGATCGGATTACCAGGCGCACCATCTGCGCATGCGCGAGGATACGATGCGTTTGCGGTTTGAGTGAGTAATGGGACGTTCAGCTAACGATGGCCGAGAGGAATCAACAATTAGCCTGGACACAACCGAGTCAAGCAAGCCGCTGCGCATTAGATCATTTGGTGACAAAATTTGTTTATTCACTTGCTGTGTCACTCCCGGAGCGAGTTCATTATGGCACAATATACATAGCTTCTGTTGCTGGTGATAAACACCATTAGAGTCAGAATGCGCCAAAGTTTAATCTTGAATGAATGGGCTATCCCTTTAATGGCCATATTTGTCATCTCAATTAATTTGGAAAGGAACCGGGGTAAAATTATCGAAATGATTCCGCCAGAAAAGTAAGTTTTTATCAAAGTCAAAATGCTGTGGATACCATGTGTAGGGACGATTACTATGGAAAACACACAAGAAGCTTACGCTATAGGAACATAGAAGTGGCGAGACTAGGTCGGATCACTATATCATAGGCGAGAGGGAGCGTCAAGCGATTAAGCACATAATATATATATATATATATATATATATATATATATATATATATATATATATATATATATATATATATATATATATATATATATATATATATATATAAACATATATATTTACACGTGCGTGTGTGTGCGCGTGGGTGGCGTGGATTATTATATCCATGTTTATGAAATGAACATGAGCTAACTCGTTGAGAACCTCACCTTGGTTGTTGTTGCTGCGGGATTTTGGCGAAATCTGAGATGACAGGATCGCGTGGACTCCAAACTTGAGGTACGGTTTGGGTGTGGAAGAATTTGAAGATTGAGCGTTACTTCTGGCGGCGGAAAGTGACGAGACTAGCCGAGTAGCTCCGACTTCTTCAGGAAGTCTTCCAATGGTGGAGGCCGATGACATCCGGTGTTTGTAGACGCCTGGGATCTCGTTGAGAGGGGATGAGCGGGATTCTTTGGAGTCCGTCCGGTGGAGCGGAGGAGAAGGGGACGAAGTCGCTTGGGATGACGGGGGTCTTTGCGGGATTCCGCCCGGATGGAGGGGTTGGCTGAGGTGTCCGGGAGTCCGGGCGATGAGGGTATGCGTGGACAACAATCCGTGTGCGATTTGTCTCTCCCGTAGTAGATTTTCCATGAGGAAGGCTGGAGCCGGATTAGCAGACGACGGAGATCCCGCTCCGGGTTGTCCGGCAAGAGAAGCAGCGTTCCGGAACATGGTTTGATAAAGTGGTGACGGCGCCAGAACGTTTCCAGGAAACATGCTGTCTTTATTGATCAGTAGCTGTTCTAGAATGAAGGTTTTTTTCCAACTAATCCTCAATCGCCGTGGCTAAATACCGCTCTCCTGCTCAGTACCATCAGCGTTACTGTTGTCAGTGTTCAACAATTGAAGACTCGAGCGTAAAGCGATGACGGCTAAATTAATCGAGTTGTCCTGCTGTGCGACGCGAAGGTAGCAAGAGTCCTTTACCTTCCAACGCACCGGTCAACCAATTTAACTTCTCACTTTCGCGCAAACAGTTTTAATGCTGCGGCATTCTCTAGTCCTTTTTAGCGGCAAAGACAGACGCAAAGAGGCGGAGCCTACATGAACAGTCAGCGCTCATTGGTCGAGCACCGTAAAAGCAATGTGAGACAGGTTGAATAAGCTATGCTATTATGAGAGCCCGTCCACAAATGGCGATTTGATTTCACCAACCAAGTGAGGGGGCGTGGCAATCGGAAATCAGGAACAAAGCCTGTCGACTCGTGCGCCGCTCGTTTACACTTAATTAGGTAGTTTTTTTGGCTGCTGCGCTTTTTGGAATTGGGTAGTTTTTATGGCGAGGGAACGGCTTGGGTAGTAATCTTGCGACAACTGACGTAACGCAGAAATGATCTGCACCACAGGATGGGATGCTTCTGCGTATTTGACGCATAAATTGACTGATTGCAAATGCAAATAAATATACAAACGCCAACAAACATATACGAATAATCAACAAATAGACAAGTATGTATGTCTGTATGTATGTATGTATGTATGTATGTATGATGAATTCATGTATGTATGTATGTAGGTATGTATGTATGTATGTATGCATGTATGTATGTAGTATGTATGTGTTGAATGTATGTATGTATGTATGTATGTATGTAGGGTATGTATGTATGTTTATGTATGTATGTATGTATTATGTATGTATGTATGTATGTATAGTAGTATGTATGTATGTATGGTATGTATGCATGTATGTATGAATTGTGTAGGATGTATGCCTGTGTGTATGAATGTATGCATATATGGTATGCATGTATGTATGCATGCATGTAACTGTACGAATGTATGTATGTCTGTATATGTATGTATGTATGTGTGTATGTATGTATGTATGTATTGTATGTATGTATGTATGTATGTATGTATGTATGTATGTATGTATGTATATATGTATGGATGTATGTATGTATGTATGTATGTATGTATGCATGCTGTTGTATGATATGAATGTATGTTATGTATGTATGTATGTATGTATATATGTATTATTTATGTCAGGTTAATAATACCAGGAAACTATTGTCGGGCCGATGATTTTAGGTAAATAATATCAGGTTAATAATGTCATGTAGATATGTGATGTCTGATAGATAGATGATGTCCGATGGATGATGTTAGATAGAAGATGTCAAGTGGATGATGTCAGATGGATGATGTCGGGTAGATGATGTCAGGTAGATGATATAAGGTAGATGATGTCAGGTAGATGATGTCAAGTAGATGATATCAGATAGATGTATTGATCGGACGCCAGATGTATTCCTCGCGTGTGGTCAGACAGCCGTCACGTGGTAGAGTGGACTATGAGCAATGAGTGGACATCGGTCATCGGTCATAGGAGCCGATTCGGCCTAGAGAGCCGAGGTTTTAGATGGTTATGTCCAAAACAATCATAGTATGTGAGGAGTAAGATGAATGATGCGAACGCAACAGGCCGCACCTGCGCTGCGCCAGCATCCCGGCGTCCAGCGAGAATGTCACTTGTCACGGAGGTCCACGGAGGATCTGAGGGAGGGCAAGAATAGGGTTGGTGAGGGTGGAGAGAGTGGGGGGAGGAGGTTAGGGATGGGGCGAATCGAGATGACGTTTGGATTAGGGATGACGTTTAATATTCATGAGAACTTGGTTGATATAGTCACAGTGTTTGAGACATCGATGATGATGATGGTGATGATAATGATGATGATAATGATGGTGATGATGATAATGATGATAATGATGGTGCATGGTGATGATGATAATGTTGATGATGATGATAATGATGATGATGATGATGATAATGATGATGATGATGATGATGATGATGTTAACGGAAGCGCAGGCCTCTTGTTGAGAAGTGTGCGTTACATCTGAGCCACAGTGACTCGCAAATAGGAAGTGGAATGGTCAATGTGGAATAGTCGATGTGGAATAGTCAATGTGGAATAGTCAATGTGGTATATATTTAGTTACAGGCAAATACCATAAAAGTCATAAGACTGTCGTAATTATTACCTCTGTCGTTTTCAACCCTACAGAGAAGCTCTGAAAGTTGCGGTTCCCTAACTCGATGGCTCATCCCATCGTCCGGGGTTGGCAACCTCTACGTTGTTGAGAGCGGCATGAAAAAAAACCCCTGCGTTCCCTATCCATGACGCCAGCATGGGGGTTCTGTTGTTCAGTTTCCTGTTATGTCGTGTGACATACAGTAGAGTATTAACTAAGAATGCTAATTACACGTCAGTAATATACACGATGATCAATACCTGTAAATAGCTCATTTGATGATGGTGTGCAGATGGTGGTTACGACGTGGCGTACCAAACATCGCGTCCGTGCGCTGGACACTGGGCAGTGATTTGACTCGCAATAGGAAGTGTGACTGGGGCTTGTAAATGGTGGCCCTGATCGTGGGCTTGTAAACCAAAATACCTCTGGACAGTTTACCTGTGGCGTAATCAATCATAACCAATGCGCCTCGTTGTGCTGTTGTATTGAGATGGTGTTAGCATAACCTAATAGCTACCATTCCACGATGACTGGGCTGGGTGGGGGAGGTAGCGGGAATATTGTTCCGGCTTCATAACCAGATATCGCCTGGAAGCATCTGTTGTTATTCAGTTCATCAGGCCTTTATTAACATTGCCTGTTTCACGTAGAGTAGGCAACGATTAGCTAATACCGTAATGATCGAGTGTAAGTAACACAATTGTCATTTCATTCGACTGAAACGGCAGTCGTCGTAGCGGTACAAACACGGTAACGAATCAGGATATAAATATATGCATTAAAAAAGACACGCACGAACACACGGCAAACTCACACATTCACACGATCGTTGTGAGAGTGCAGAAGCACCTATGACTTGGGCTGGGTGGGGGCTGGGAGAGATAGAGTATCATCGAGAGAGAGAGAGAGAGAGAGAGAGAAGAGAGAGAGGAGAGAGAGAGAGTTTCACGTTAGAGAGGAGAGAGAAGAGAGATAGGATCGGAGAGAGAGAGATATAGATTCGAGAGAGAGTAGTTCGAGGAGAGGGAGAGAGAGATATAGATAAAAAGATACGCAACGAACCCCGAGACTCAAGATTTTTTTAGGAGACGGAGACAGATATATATATATATATATAGATATATAGATATATATATATATCTACTATATTATATACAAATATATAGATATGCTATATATGTAAATATATAGATATATATATGCATATATGTAAATATATATATATATGTTTCATATATATATATATATAGGTATATAAATATCGAAAATATATATTTATCTCTATATCTCTATATATATATATCTTGTAAATATATTATATATATATATGTAATATAGGCATATATATATACTATTATGTATATCCCTGTACCATTATATGATAATATAGATATATAGGTTTGTAGATATATATATATTAATAGATTATATATAATATAGTATATCATATATAGATATATGTATAATATATATTATATATATATATATATAATATAGATATATATATAATATATGTGTGTGTGTGTGTGTGTGTATATGCTAGCCCGTATGTTTGTGAGGTGTTCTGTTGAGGGCGTCCAGGTGAGTCTAACTCTACCTGTATGATAGACCGTGAACATTGGACCCTATCATTGGCATGACGCTTCTTCAATGACATTCCCCACAGGAGGGTCTTACATTGAAGAGGGTCGGAGGTTCCTAACAGGTAATTGAGGATAATGACCGCAAGTAGCGTTAGAGAGAGGGTCATTAACACCTGAGGTGTTCAATCGAATGTTTCACTTTAATAGAGTTGAGTGTTCTAAATAAGGAAAGTGGTTTGGGGACGCAGCTCTATGTGTTGAATCCTGTGGTGACACGAACTTTCCTTGTTCGACTCACGCTCGAGGCCCCACAACCTGAAATAACTTCAGAATTTAATCAAAATTTCTCCCAGTCGCCAGCGTTTTTTAATTTGCTGCTGCAGTTTGAATTTGGCGGTGCGCGTTGAGGGAGTGGGATGCCAGGGTGTTTGTGGGGGAGGGATGCCAGGGTGGTTTGTGGGGGATGCCAGGGTGGTGTGTGGAGGGGGGATGCCAGGGTGGTGTGTGGGGGGATGCCAGGGTGGTGTGTGGGGGATGCCAGGGTGGTGGTGTGTGGGGGATGCCAGGGTGGTGTGTGGGGGATGCCAGGGTGGTTTGTGGGGGGATGCCAGGGTGGTGTGTGGTGGGTGAGGTGGTGTGTGGGGGGAGGGGTGGTGTGTGCCAGGGTGGTGTGTGGGGGATGACAGGGTGGTTTGTGGGGGGATGCCAGGGTGGTGTGTGAGTGGGATGCCGAGGTGGTGTGCGGGGGATGCCAGGGTGGTGTGTGGGCGGATGCAGAGGTGATGTGGGGGGGATGCCTGAGTGATGGGTGGTGGGGAGATGCAGAGGGTTATTCGTAAATCTGCGACGAATAAAGAGCGTACGATCGTTCTCACCAAACGCTGATGGGGTCAATATAGAATGTGAATAAAGTGTTTGGTTTGGGTGGGATGAGGTGAATAGAGTGCATGGTTTGGATGGGATGGGGTGAATAGAGCGCTTAGTTTGGTTTGGGAGGGATAAATAGAGTGTTTGGTTTGGGTGGGATGGGGGTGAATAGAGCGCTTGTTTTGGGGGATGGGGTAAATAGACCGCTTGGTTTGGGTGGGATGAATAGAGTGCTTGATTTGGGTGGGATGGGATTAAAAGAGCGCTTAGTTTGGTTTGGATGGGGTGAATAGAGTGCGTGGTTTGGGTGGGATGGGATGAATAGAGTGCTTGGCTTGCGTGGGATGTGATGAATAGAGCGCTTAGTTTGGTTTGGATGGGGTGAATAGAGTGCTTGGTTTGGGTGGGATGGGATGAATAGAGCACTTAGTTTGGTTTGGATGGGGTGAATAGTGTGCTTGGTTTGGGTGGGATGGGATGAATAGAGCGCCTAGTTTGGTTTGGATGGGGTGAATAGAGTGCTTGGTTTGGGTGGGATGGGATGAAAAGAGCTCTTAGTTTGGTTTGGATGGGGTGAATAGAGTGCTTAGTTTGGTTTGGATGGGGTTTGGTTTGGGTTGTGGGGGGTGGATTGAGCACTTGGTTTGGGGGTGGATAGAGCGCTTGGTTTGTGGGGGTGGATAGAGCGCTCGGTTTTTGGGGGGGGCTGGATAGAGCACTTGATTTGGGGGAGGATAGAGTGCTTGGTTTTGGGGGGTGGATAGAGCGCTTGGTTTGGTTGGGATGGGATGAATAGAGTGCGTTTTGGTTTGGGGGGTGGATAGAGCGCTTGGTTTGGGGCGGTGGGATTGAGCGCTTGGCTATGTTTGGGGGGATGGGATGAATAGAGTGCTTAGGGTGGATAGAGCGTTTGGATGGGGTGGATAGAGTGCTCGTTTGGGTTTGGTTGGGGGGGATGGGATGAATAGAGTGCTTAGTTTGGTTTGGATGGGGGGTGAATAGAGTGCTTGGTTTGGGGGGGGGATGGGATCAATAGAGCCTTAGTTTGGTTTGGATGGGGTGAATAGAGTGCTATGTTTGGGTGGGATGGGATGAATAGAGCGCTTAGTTTGGAGGGTGGATAGAGCGCTTGGTTTGTGGGGGTGGATAGAGCGCTCGGTTTGGGTGGGGGTGGATAGAGCACTTGATTTGGGGGGGGGATAGAGAGCTTGGATTGGGGGGGGTGGATAGAGCGCTTGGTTAATGGGGTGGATAGAGTGCTTGGTTTGGGGTGGTGGATAGAGGGCTTGGTTTGGGGGGGGTGGATAGAGCCCTTGTGGGGTTTGGGTGTGGGTGGATAGAGCGCTTGCTTTGGGTGGGGGGGTGGATAGAGTGCTTGGTTTGGGTGGGATGGGATGAATAGAGCGCTTAGTTTGGTTTGGATGGGGTGAATAGAGTGCTTGGTTTGGGTGGGATGGGATGAATAGAGAGTGCTTAATTTGGTTTTTGGATAGGGCTTTTGGTTTGGCTTAGTTTTTTGGGGGGTTCGGATAGAGCCCTTGGTTTTGGGTGGGGGGTGAATAGAGCGCTTGCTTAGTTTGGTATGGATGGGGGGTGAATAGAGTGCTTTTGGGGGGGGGGGGGGTGGATAGAGAGCGCTTAGTTGGTTTGTGGGGTGGATAGAGAGCTTGGTTTGGGGGAATGGATGGATAGCGCTTGGTTTTGGGGAGGATAGAGTGCTTGGTTTGTGGGGGTGGGGATAGAGCGCTTTGTTTGGGGGATGGATAGAGCCCTTGGTTTTGGGTGGGGGTGAATAGAGCGCTTGCTTTGGGGGGGTGGATAGAGTGCTTGGTTTGTGGGGTGGATAGAGCGCTGGTGGTTGGGGGGGGTGGATAGAGCGCTTGCTTTGGGTGGGGGGGATAGAGCGCTTTGTTTGGGGGATGGATAGAGCCCTTGGTTTTGGGTGGGGGTGGATAGGTGAATAGAGTGCTTTGGGGGTGGTGTGGATAGAGCGCTTGGTTTGTAGGGTGGATAGGGCGCTTGGTTTGTGGGATGGGGTGAATAGACCGCTTGGTTTGGGTGGGATGAATAGAGTGCTTGATTTGGGTGGGATGGGATGAATAGAGTGCTTGGTTTGGTGGGGATGGGATGAATAGAGCGCCTAGTTTGGTTTGGATGGGGTGAATAGAGTGCTTGGTTTGGGTAGGATGGGATGAATAGAGCGCTTAGTTTGGTTTGGATGGGGTTTGGTTTGAATAGGTGCTTGATTTGGGTGGGTTGTGGGGGTGGATAGAGTGCTTGGTTTGTGGGGGGGGATAGAGTGCTTGGTTTGTTGGTTTGTGGGGTGGATAGAGTGCTTGGTATTGGGTGGGGGGTGGATAGAGCGCTTGATTTGGGGGGTGGATAGAGCGCTTGGTTTGGCGGGGGGTGGGGTGGATAGGGCGCTTGTTTGGAGGATGGGGCTGTCGGAATTATGATCATGTCGCTGTCTTAAGAAATCACAAAAATAAGGTCATGATATTTGGTTTATTGGAACATGATATCAAAATCAGCGCTATCAAACGAAGTGACTACTATGTACAGCCTTCCATCCATCATGCGCCGCTCTCATTGCACAGATTATCTCTGCTTCATCACTTAATTTAAGCGGAATTGGGCTGGTTAATTTCCGCGTGGCCATACCTGGCTTTCACCTGGCCATGCGGGCGTACGTCATGCCACTCAATATGAAGGGCTCGTTAATTATCCAGGTATGTTTATTTATTGGTTTTGATCAATGTTCTGACTAGGCGATACTTGAGTTTCATTCATTTCATAGTTTATGGATGATATTTGTAATTGTAATTTAGAGAGCTGCTGGTATTGAATGAATACCTCTGTGTAAGCGGGCTCGCGTGAGAGCAGGTGATAGAAATTCTTTTTGGGTGAATAAAGTCATCGTAGGTTAGTAACAGGTGAGTTAATCTCGTCAGAGTTAAGTTAATCTCATATCAGGAGTGTTAAACTCTTAACGTCTTAGTGAATCTTATCACAGGTAAGTGAATCTCAGCTTAGGTGAGTTTAAACTTATCACAGGTAAGTGAATCTCAGCTTAGGTGGGTTAATCGCATCGCAGGTAAGAGAATCTCATCTCAGATGAGTTAACCTCATCTATGGTGAGTTAATCTTATCTCAGGTGAGTTAATCCCATCACAGGGATGCTAAACTCATCACAGGTTAGTTAAGTGCAGACAAGGTGAGCTACAGCCATCACAGATGATCTATGCTAATCACAGGTGAACACACCTCATTACGGATGAGTCAAATTCACCGACGTGGGTGCTACAAATACCCTTCTCCGCGACTAGAGGACAGTCACTACGTATGTTTTATAACATGAGAGTTAACCTCACGCGAGACTTGCCACGGGATCATAGCTATGTGATTATATTGTTAGTGAACGATGCACCAGCTGATATCCAGAGATTACCTGCCAAATAAAGCCGCAGATGGACGTTTTGATTGGATCACAAAATGAGCGTGAACCGTAGCCTTCTCTACTGGAAAAAAAAAAAAAAATCAAACAGCGCTGTATACGAATAATTGACGCTAATTAGGAAGTTTTATTGAGTTTACTAGTATTCGACAAATAGTTGGTCGGCAAGCGCGTTAACAGGCTGTTGTGTTATTTCATAGATCGCAATATAAACTATAGCATGTATCCAGGCTGGCCCACGGATTTACACCAGATATTTGATCTAAAATCCTGTTACACAAGTGTACTTAGGGAAAGTATCAACGAGCTGTTACATCAATGGTTGACCCGACAATACCGTAACATACCGAACATACAAGCGGTCATGCGCCACCTCTTCTCTATCGGCTTTATTTTCAAATTTTACGGTAAAGCTAATTGCACCTCAGGGGTTATTTTGGCGAAGAAGGAGAGGACCGCCTATCTGAAGATTTGCGCGAACTAATAAAAAAGCCCTCAATAGCAATAATAAAGAGGGTGAATCCCACAAAACAACATTGACTTTACAGTAGCTCTTAAACGAGCCGCAGTAAGTGATTTAGAAGCTATTAGAATGAGCCTCATCTTGACCGTATGAATATACCACGAGACAGGTTAAGGACTTACCAAAGGACCTACCAAACAATCCAAATATAGAAAGAGGCGTTTTGGTGTTTTCCCGACACGCAGAAGGCGCTGGGGTATATTTGTTTAACAAATGGAAGAATTGAAAACAAATATGGTTTCGATTTAAGACTATTAAAGAGGCAATAAACGAGGATGGTCTGAGGTGTGTTTGAGGCAGGTGAGTTGGGATTGGAGGGCATTTCATCGGCCTTTTTGTTTACCAAGGAGCCTATATGCGGAACAACTTAAGGCTAGGCTTCTGTACCTCTCAACTAGCTGATCAGGGTAGTGGGAGTTGGATCAGGTTGTTTGGGAGATCTGATCGAGATAATCAGGCGAGGATAATCGCGTTAATGATACGCCGAGCCTTGTAGAGTCTGAAGAAGCTATTATAGCGAGTCTGGTCAAGTTATAATGACGAGTCTGGTCAAGTTATTATAACGAGTCTGGTCAAGTTATTATGACGAGTCTGGTCAAGTTATTATAACGAGTCTGGTCAAGTTATTATGACGAGTCTGGTCAAGTTATTATGACGAGTCTGGTCAAGTTATTATGACGAGTCTGGTCAAGTTATTATAACGAGTCTGGTCAAGTTATTATAACGAGTCTGGTCAAGTTATTATAACGAGTCTGGTCAAGTTATTATGACGAGTCTGGTCAAGTTATTATAACGAGTCTGGTCAAGTTATTATGACGAGTCTGGTCAAGTTATTATAACGAGTCTGGTCAAGTTATTATAACGAGTCTGGTCAAGTTATTATAACGACTCTGGTCAAGTTATTATAACGACTCTGGTCAAGTTATTATAACGACTGTGGTCAAGTTATTATGACGAGTGTGGTCAAGTTATTTTAACGACTGTGGTCAAGTTATTTTAACGACTCTGATCAAGTTTTTATGACGAGTCTGATAAAGTTATTATGACGAGTCTGATAAAGTTATTATGACGAGTCTGATTAAATTATTATGACGAGTCTGATTAGGTTTTTATGGCGAGTCTGATGAAGTTATTATGACGATTTTGATCAAGTTATTATGGCGAGTCTGATGAAGTTATTATGACGAGTCTGATTAAGTTATTAAGAGGAGTCTGATTAAGCTATTATGGCTAGTCTGATGATGTTATTATGGCTAGTCTGATTAAGTGATTATAGCGAGTCTGATTAAGTTATTATAGTGAGTCTGATTCAGTTATTATAGCGAGTCTGATTAAGTTATCATGACGAGGGTTTCAAACCATGCGTTACTAGTTGACAAACGTTGATGATAAACTTGATATAGTGGTTGTTGCTCGTTCAATCTAGTCGCTATAGCGAGGAAGGCAATGAAGCCGTTATTGACTGTAATCAAGTTATTGTAACGAGCAGGCAATGTTATCGCAAACCGAAGCCCGCATCGTCGTTGCTATAACAGTTACGCCTCAACGCAAGTATGGGGGGGTGGGGGTATTGGGGAGGGCCGGAGATTGAGACAGACATTCTCAGCTTATTGAAGTCTCTTCATCAAACAGGGGGTAGGCTGCGGGTTGATCCGGTCTGATAGCTGTATGACATGTTAAACATCGAGATATTGCGCAATGATAACAAGTAATTAATCAGCGAGTTCGTGGTTGCTACTGCGCATGCGTCGATATGCAGCGTCCCTGGTCAGGTCAAAGGCCAATCGTGACAATTCCAACTATCTCGTTTCGCGGGCTCCATCTTCAACTCCACAGTTCATTCAAGTTCTTAGAAGTATGTCTAGACGTGTGGCTCGGCATTCGCCAAACTTTGTGTCGAATATTGGACGTATTTGTGCGGGTGTGGTAACAGCACTTACCGATTGAATAATAGGAAGAAAAGATTTTGCGACTTACACCAACATGACTATGGTACAGGTAAACTAGATGCGCGTGTCTCACCCCTTTTTCCAAACTGATCATCGGATTAATTGGATCAATCGCAAAAATGAAGTGACTGGTAAAATGTGGATCCCTACTGATAATGATCGCGTGTGTTCATGGCATTTTGACGACATCACCACAGATCTGTATCCAACTGCAAATCTTGGATATGACTCAAAACCAAAGGCTACACGCCGTCCACCCAGACTTTGACAATACCAGTTCTACTCTGAATGTTCTGCCCTCCATCAGTGGGAACTATGAAACTGATCATGATTTGGGATTACATATCTTGGATATAGCCTCTAAAGGACCAATGCAAGGGACAATGAAAGAAGAGGATTCTCCAGGATGATCACACCTACATCTTTTCTTGTAAATGCAGAGACAAATGTACATGTAATGGTTGTGTGGTGCAGCAAACGATCCCAATGGACATGTATACCAAACATCACCCGACCAAACGACCATGTGACCTCACAATTACCACAATTATATGTTGTCCACTGATATGAAAGAACCCCAAAACACCGGTTTTCCATCAAGGCAAATGTTTGGTGACCTTTTCGATTATTTGGAACCCAAGGTGCTGAAGTTAAGATATTGGGTTGGTACCAAAGACGTCATCTCAACCAATGCTCCAAGAGTGACCCAGTGAGGAAAATGTCCCCCTGGGATGAAATGACTCGTGTTGATCTCTTTTCTTGGTGACCACTTTCGCATATCAAGTGGCACTTGCTCAGCCATCATGAACACTTGGGTCATGTTTTTGGCAAGGGAATTGAGCCCTCTAATCTTTTAGCCAAAATGTAAGACACGCATTGCCATCAACTCTCTCCCAGAAATATCCATGTCTTACTTGCATAATGACTGTTATGATGTCTCACTAGCACAATGACTGCTATGATGTCTTACTAGCACAATGTCTTAGTTGAAAGACACAGAAATCTACAGGCGTATATATCTATACACTAGCAGAAGGCGAACAATGGTAAGATATTTTGCGGCCATTTCTCTTAATGGCATGATCAACGTTTGATCTCCTTTCTGGGGAGGGCGAGACTCGGATCAACACATCATCACAAGGTAGTCGTGTGTTTGTAGACATGATTATGTATGGAGATGTTGTCCTTGCAGACAGAGGTTACCTAATACAGAGTGACTTGCTGTTCAGATGTGCCACCCTAGAAATTCCACCACTTGGCAACGGTGTAGACCAATAGAATCGCCAATGCCCAGATACATGTTGAACGTGCTATATTGCCGACCCCACTCGATGCTCATGACACAACATGCTCGACGAATGACCTCGTTATTACAAGGAAAATTAACTATTAAATGATCACGATGCCTCGGGCACTATCCATTTCATCGTTCGCAAACAACAGTTTCCAATGTTATCAATCGCAAACGATCGTGCCATCAGGAGAATTGATTGCTTCAGCTAATAATTGTTTTATCGACATTGCCATCGTTCTATCAACATATTTATTAAAAGCAAGACACGATCTGACGTGAAAGCCCCTATAGCACTGGATATCAAACACGACGATGTCTCACTAAATAAGTAGAATTAATTGTGCACCCATAGTTTTTTAAGGAGAGGAATAAATTGAGTAAAGCTTATCAGCCGCTCCAGTAGCAGAAGAATGGGACGGCTGAAAATCCAATGGAGTTTATTGAATCCTTTATCCAAACAAAATCATTTTAATATTGTTTGATCTATTGCGAAAATTGAAATAGTACGAATCACTATGGTTTAATGATGCTTTCAAACAGCGAGGTGATTTGTCAGCAGCAACTCCAGCGCGTCAGCGAGCTGCCAACTAGATCAGTTGCTGTACATTGATCGATTTCGTTTAACTGCGCGCTCATAAATAGCGTTTTCGGAAAAAAAGTATTGTCAGTAGCTATTGCTTTGTGAGTTACCATTTGGATCGACGTGAATCAAGTGGAATCTGACGCAGAAGTTAAATGCGATCTGATGGTGACCATCAGTTGGCTTGAAAGTGGCCGTTAGTCAGTTAGAGACTATTGTTTTGTTAGCGACCAACCTTTGTTAATGGCATCTAGGTTATAAGCGACCCTATGTTTGTGAATTGCCGTGTTTTTGCTGCCATTGGTTGGCCAGTGACCATTTTTATAAGCATGAGTTTTTTCGCCCTATCTGTCAAACGAAGTAATTGGGATATTTTATTACTGGTGTTGGTTCATTTCTGAAGGTCGTTGACCCTGTATCTCATCTCTCGTG
Organism: Urechis unicinctus; assembly: GCA_034190875.2. Lineage (NCBI taxonomy): Eukaryota > Metazoa > Annelida > Polychaeta > Xenopneusta > Urechidae > Urechis > Urechis unicinctus. Next base: position 5,167,285 of record CM067358.1, on the reverse strand, counting down.
TGGCAGAGTTTGGAGTTGACTTAGCTGTTAATTAGTTCGCTCTGTCTATATGACAAGCGGGATAATCGTACAGGCCAACATAAAGCTCCATATACTGCAGCTTACTGATTCCTAATCGTCGATGAGGATTCGTCCGCAGGTGATTACCTCCTCATCCGGTAAGCGCTGCCTGATTAAGCCTCGTTTTGACACCTGATGTATCCCACAGTCAATACACCCCGCCTCCCCCTCACCATACCCCCTCACCACTATTCCTAACCCCCCAACCCTCCCCCGTGTTTAACACCCCCCTCGGGCGATCAACACGCCCCATCAACCCATTGTTTGCCTCACTATGTACCGAATTGATCCGTCTGAAGCAACCGAACAGTCATCAGACACACTCCAAAAAACCTGGCAGCAAATACCTCTCCGTTTTCCGTTATGAAATTAGAAGTTTCCTGAGCTTTTGACTTGACTTCCATTATTCCTGTTGACTCAGTCGCTCTGTTTCGACTGCTGTCTGACGAGATGTTTACCGGATATCAGGTGGACATTCTCGATTACCTCTCCTTCATTAGGAGAGCTCAAGCGGATGTGAAGTACAATTGCGCTTGTTGTAATGTCGGAGGCTGCTACTGTGTCGGGAAATCAATGTTGGAATGCGCCTTGCTATGTTCATTACAGAGATATAAACCGGAAATTCATCATTAATTTGAAAACGACGATAAATTATTTAACTGTAATTTCTATCTGATAAGATGCTTTGTGTTCAAAGTACTCTCAAAGTACTCTCAAAAATCTAATAAAATCAGAGAAAAAAACATTTGGAGTTCCATTTGAATAAAACGAATATTGAGGAGAAAATATACATTTCAGCTGTCGATTTCTTATCTGCGCGACGGGTAACCTCATGCAAACTGTCTTGTAAAAGTCATTTGCAGTTAAGTTTGACTTGAGCGCTTATGATCGTGTGGGTCGATTCTAACCTGATCCCATTGGTATTCCGTCCGCTTAGCTTAGTCCCATTGTAATTAATACGTTCGTTTCGGTGACGTTGACAGGACGGTGCCTACGCCCTCCGCTGTAGATTTCACCTCATTGACTTCACCTGGCTTGGTCGTCGATTGGGTTGGGGGGGTGGGGGTTCTCTGGGGGAAGGTAGGGCCATGAGAACGGACCCACTTGCTCACCGACACCTAATACTTGGAGAAACATGACTGTTGATTAAAGACCATTATCCAATCAATTGGAGGCCAATCAAGCTCCTTATTGGCTTTTCAATCAGTTGAGAGGTGGGCTGGGGGGCTGTGGGCGGGGTGGGGAAAGGAGGACGCGTGCCGTGGCCCCTATGGCAGGGTGTCGGCTGGTCGCTGTGAAGGACTTATTGTCAATTCTTTTTCGACATCATCATTGTGGCTGTCATTGTCATCCACGTCATGATCGAAAACGTCGTCGTTGTGTATTATCGTCGACGCGTTCATCATCGTCATAACCACCGTATCATCATCATCAACTTCATCATCATCAACTTCATCATCCTCATCATAATTGTCATTTATTGTCATTATCATTTTGTCATCTTCTTTATCGTGATCATCATCATGATTGTCATCTTTGCCATCATCATCATCATCATCATCATCATCATCATCATCATCATCATCATCATCATCATCATCATCATCATCATCATCATCATCATCATCATCATCATCATCACCACCATCATCATCATAGTCATCATCATCATCATCATCAGCAGCAGCAGCAGCATCATTGTCATCATCATTTCGTCATCGTCGTCATAATCATCATCATTGTCGACGTTATTTTCAGTATAATCAATACTGTCGTCATTATCACCATCACTTATATCAGAATCATCAACATCATGGTCGTCGCCTTCGTCTTCAGCATCATCGTCGTTGTAACAAACGCCGTTACCGTCGTCCTTGACTTCGATGAATATATCATCGTCATCATCATCATCATCATCATCATCATCATCATCATCATCATCATCATCATCATCATCATCGTCGTCGTCGTCATCATTAACTTTTATTCATATTCATATAAATAAAATAATGTTGTTTACACCGGGTATCAATTCCGCCCGGCAGTTCTAACCTTTATATTAACTCGGTAAATAGATATTCTTTAGTGACTTTCGTTTACATGTTAACTCAAGATATTATTCGGTGAACTTAAGGCCCCTCGCATTTAACAAAATAGAATATTGCTGTCATCTCGAAATTAGCCTTTGTCCTACCAATATTAGACCTGTCTGGTTGTAAAGCACCGGGATAATTCCCACAATGCATCACTTACAGACGGGTATTACGAATGCATGAGCCAACGATCCGTCTAGTTGATCACGAACCGGTATGCGAGCCAGCGAAATTAGTTTCCTCAGAGCAAACTTTAACACCCTAACCAGAGAGGCTTAGTAAGGGGGTTAATATAACAAGAAATTAGTTCACCTCCTGAGGAAGAGTTCATACGAAAAGTAGGGTTGGTATGAATGATCATCTTATATGATCGACAGGTGTTATTGCCTTGTCGGCAGAGGGCGTATGAGAGACCCACCACCTGGCGGATGGAGGTGACATCCATCATGTTAAAGACGGCGTTGACGTGATATGATAATAAATCGTTTATCATAATTAGATTTGGCAGGGGCAAGTAGAAAAGATAGATTTTGAATGAAGTAGGAATTGGAAAAAAATCAAAAACAAAAAGGTGTTTGATGACTATGAATACGTTGCGTTTTTTCTAATTACCCGGATGATTCCTAGATGATTCCGGGAACAAACAAAAGGCGAAATTAACACATCATTGAAACGAAGTACGTGGAAGCCAGCTTGTCTAGGGTAAGCGCACTATTTATTCATTCTCTGGAATATGTACCCACTCTTTCTTATGGAAATGACGTCAGCAGATGACTTAAGTATTTAATTACACATTAGATCACCATAAGGAGAGGCGGCGCTAGGTACGCTATCCCACATGCCTCCTACCTGAGCCTGGTTCCTCCAGCGAGGTCGTACTTGACAGGAGCCAGGAGACATTAAAAAACAAGTTGGCCTGTGGGGTTGAATCCCCTGTAATCGGACGGGGTGTGAAACAGAAGCCGCTCCATGACAAGTGTCTGGGCGATCTATAAACACGGGAAGTGGAGCGAAGCTTCGATTACCGAGTGAGTTTCGATCCAAATCAAACGCTTTATTGTCGGTGGATGTAAGCACGGTACGCCACGTCCGTGTCAAATATGGAGAACATGTGCTGACGAGATGTCGTTTATAAGTGCTGAGAGTTTATTTTCTCTGCAGCAGGGAGGGCGGGTGAACCAAATAGGCGCTGTAGGGTGCGTGCGTGTGTGTGTGGAAGGTGGGGGGGGGGGGGGGGGGGGTGAATAAGATCAGAGCTGTGAGAAGGAGATTCCGCTGAATTGCTATCTCGATGTGGCGGACATCGGCTTGTCAATAGAGGGCGGGGCTTGTTTCATTTCCTGGCATCGCGGTCTTCCTTTTGGGAGACAATTACTACCGACACAGCGATGTGGGGCAAGCATTAAATAGATCACGTATTCATTGTCATTGTGATAAACATAGGTAGAGGTTGGTCGCTAGTCACATCACTAGGTTATATACGGGGATAAATCTACAAGCACACATTACAACAGTCTCGTCTGTGATTATTGCATCATACCCACACTTTCTGATGGCATCATTATCCCTCGGGCCAGATGACCAGTTTATATTATTCCACTAAGTTACTCCCTTTTTAATTATTTCACCAAGTTACACCCGTGTTAATTATTTCACAAGACTACTCCCGATGAATTATTTCACTATGTAACTCCCTTGTTAATTATTTCACCAAGTTACACCCGTGTTAATTATTTCATTAAGTTACTCCTGTGTTAACTATTTCACCAAGTTACACCCGTGTTAATTATTTCATTAAGTTACTCTTGTGTTAACTATTTCACCAAGTTACACCCGTGTTAATCATTTCACAAGGCTACTCCCGATGAATTATTTGACTTAGTTACATCCGTGTTAACTGTTTCATTGTGTTACACTCATGATAGCCAATTTCTCGTAGTGATATTTCGTTATTTGTAAGTAATTATCTAACCGTCTATAAGTGTGGTACATATTATCACAAGAAATGTCCCAAGGCACCCGATCTCAGATAACAATACCGAGCTAATGTTAATGACGACGATTGTGGGGAAGATTAATTTGCTATGATTATTCCGCGTGTTGTCTTTTGTCGATACGACAGCGCCCAGGGGAGAGTTCTTTACTTCGAATTATTCACCGTACCTCAACCCACACCATTCACTAACCGGCTATTTGATTGGTGCCTTACCGCCACGAACGTAACCAATCTTGAATAGCACCCCTCTACGTTCAATGCCCAGTTCCTCAAATCACATTTGTAATTGAACATGCCCTCCAGTAAAAGAAACACTCTTTTCCATTAAAAACTCAACCCGGAGATGCCTGTCGATCTCTGTTAGCACAGTGGATAAGATGACCCAGGTCACAGAGAGGTGACGGTTGAGTGGATTCGGAGCGTCTTTACGCAGGCGGGGCAGATTCGGGTTTTAGTTTGTGCTCGCGGCGAGCTAGTGCACGATTCGGTCAAGCTTGAAAGGAAGTTCTAAAGATCTTCGGGGCTATATGCAGTGAATTATGGGGCTAAGCTAACAAATGAGAGTGCTAGTTTTAACCCCGGTCGGTGCCCCCGGGCAAAAGAAGTCTATGTTACAACAGAACTAATCCTACCCCTGATGCCACTGTTGACCAGAAACCCGCCTTCACAAATTGGTTCATCCACCGCGCAAATCACCAGAGGGTATGCGCGAGATCTCGCGAGATTTGAAACCAGCTTTAAGCCATATCAAGAGACAAGTGTGTGAGCATAGGTTTTTAAGAGGTGTCAGAACAATTCAATTCTTGCGTCTTCCACGGCAGCCTTTCTTTCTCTCTCACGCCTCGCTTTCTAAGCTGAGATGAAGAGAAGAGGTTTGCGTCTTTTGACATTCCTCGTTGATTGACTGAAGCATGTAAGTGACAGAAGTGCACAAAGGACACGCTATTCATCTCTATTTTACCTTGATGACCACTCTAGAAGACTATTTTATAATGTGGACGTAAGGATTTACGGGTGTTTTTCGTGTCCACGCGCTGACAAAAACACCGCAGTGCTTAGAACTTGCAGAGGCATCAAGTTACATTAATGTATTAGCGCGAGGACTTACTGAGGGCTTCAACGAGGGTTTAAACATCTCGCGCTGTCTTTCTTCTTGGCTTTAACAGGCACCTGACTACTGCCAATCTTAATAGCATCTCTTTCAAGTGAATGCAATATCCCTATCCACTTATCTCCGCCATTTTATCAGGATTTGTTCGAATTTATCACTTTAAAAAACGAAAGTTCTGTGTCTGTAAAGAAACATACTGTGAAGTTTTCATTCAAAGAAGGTATTTTGATATGGCTTGGTTTGTTCCTGTTGCTGTTGGCGCTGGTCCGCAGTAAGCAGGAAATGAGCACTTATTATTGTGTGTAGCATAAGCTGAAATAATCGCGATAAAACCTCTCTGGTAATGAATCGAAGTCGACCAAAAGACCCAGATGAACACCAAAACACACAACCGTACCCACTCACCCCCTATACACGTAAACCACACACACAAACACAAAAACACACAAACGCACACAAATACACACACAAACACACATAAACACGCACACAAACACACCCACATAAACCACACACACAAACACGCACACAAACATACACACAAACACACATAAACACACACAAACACACACAAACACACACAAACACGCAATTACACACACAGACATACATAAACACAAACACACACACACACACACACACAACGACACACACAAAGACACACACAAAGACACACAAAGACACACGCATATAAACACAAAAAACATACACAAACACAGAGAGAAGATGCGAGCCAACTCCGCCAATCTAGTCAAACCTAGCCGAGAAAGAGAGTCCCCAACAGCAGACAAACACACAGCGTCCCTTACACGAGCAAATCTCACCTTCTGAATGTTTGATGAGACTCCAAAACAACACTCATTAGGATTTCTTCAAGCTACGGACTAAGTGTTTTTACGGGTAAATACGCTATCCTTTGATGTGTACCTCCAATGAGACACCCTACAAGTTCCTCATAACCATCACGAGTAAACCATGTCACAACTGTTTAACTTTCACCCTCTACTTCAAATTTAGTCTTCCCAAACAAGTGCATTTTAATCCCTGTAATGTATTCAAAAGTTGACTTTGCTTCTCAGCGTGATATTTAATAGCGGTGTTTTGCCACAAGCGGCGTGAAGAAGGACATCTTTGTGGGAGGTCGAAGTTGAGGGATTGTGGCGTGAACTAAAAGCGCCTCATTAAAAGCGATTTCTTAAGAAGAGGTAAATATATCCTATTTTACGAGTTTGGGGATAAGACGCCCGGGTGTTGGACCGTGTGTGTGATCTTCGCGGAAGAGTGTGTGATGTGAGTGAAAAATATGTTGTCTTTTGAAAGGTGAGGTCAATATTCAGGTGTGTTTGGGCATATATCGGCGGTGACGATGGGTGATGATTTCATGTTGACTTGTCTCTATAAACTGATTGAGGTGATGTAGCGGGTGTTGAGCTGGCGAGGATCATTGTCGTATCTCAACGGGCAGCTGACAGACGAGAGCATTGAATATGACATTGGAGGTAGGTTAGCGGCTGGGATGGGGACGGGGACGGAGAAGGTGGGGGGAGGGGAGGAGGGGGGGTAGGTGAGGGAGGAGGGAGGTGGGGGGAGGGGGGAGGTGAGGAGGGAGGGGAGGGGAGGGGGGGGGAGGGGGGGGGGGGGGGAGGGAGGAGGGTGAGGGGAGGGAGGAGGAGGGAGAGGGGAGGGACGGAGGAGGGGGGGAGGGGAGGGAGGGAGGGGGGGGGAGGGGAGGGGAGGGGGGGAGGGAGGGGGAGGAGGAGGAGGGGGGAGGGGAGGGGGGGGGAGGGGGAGGAGGGAGGGGGGGGAGGGGGGGGAGGGGAGGGGGAGGAGGGGGGGGGGGGGGGAGGGGGGAGGGAGGTGGGGAGGGGGGGAGGGGGGGGGAGGGGGGAGGGGGGAGGAGGGGGAGGGGAGGGGGAGGAGGGGGGGGAGGGGAGGGGAGAGGGGGGTGGGGAGAGGGGGAGGAGGTGGGGGGTGAGGGAGGAGGAGGGGGGGGGGTGAGGGGGGGGGAGGGGGGGGAGGGGAGGAGGAGGGGGGGGGGAGGGAGGGACGGAGGAGGGGGGGGAGGTGAGGGACGGAGGGGGAGGGAGGGGGGAGGGGGGGGGGGGGGAGGGGAGGGAGGAGGAGGGAGGGGGGAGGGTGGGGGGGGGGGAGGGGAGGGAGGAGGGAAGGAGGGAGGGGGGGGAGGGGGGGAGGAGGAGGGGAGGGGGAGGGGGGAGGGAGGGGAGGAGGTGGGGGGAGGGGAGGGGGAGGAGGGTGAGGGGGGGGGGAGGGAGGGAGGAGGGAGGGATGGGGAGGAGGGGGGGGAAGGAGGGGGGGGGGGGGGAGGGAGGGGGGGGGGGGAGGGGGGGAGGGGAGGGAGGAGGGAGGGGGGGGGAGGGGAGGAGGGAGGGGAGGGAGGAGGGGGGGAGGGAGGGGGGGAGGTGAGGGACGGAGGAGGATGTGGGGGGGAGGGGAGGGAGGAGGGGGGGGGAGGTGGGGGTGGGGGGGGAGGGAGGGAGTGGGAGGAGGAGGTGGAGGAGGGAGGGGAGGGACGAGGAGGAGGTGGGGGGGAGGAGGGGGGAGAGGTGAGGGAGGGAGGGGGGGGTGAGGGAGGAGGGAGGGAGGAGGTGGGGAGGAGGAAGGAGGGGGGGACGGAGGAGGGGGGGGGGAGGTGAGGGGAGGGGAGGTTGGGTGGGAGGGGGGGAGGAGGGAGGGAGGAGGTGGGGGGGGGTGAGGGGGTGGGAGGGGGGGGGGGGAGGGTGAGGGGGGAGGAGTGGGTGGGGAGGGAGGGAGGTGGGGGAGGGGGGGAGGTGGAGGGACGGAGGAGGTGGGGGAGGTGAGGGACGGAGGAGGTGGGGGAGGTGAGGGACGGAGGAGGTGGGGGAGGGTGAGGGACGGAGGAGGTGGGGGAGGTGAGGGAGGAGGAGGTGGGGGAGAGGTGAGGGGCGGGAGGGGTGGGGGAGGTGAGGGGAGGGGTGTTGTGTGGGGGGAGGGGCGGGGGGAGGTGGGTTGTGGTGAGGGGCGGAGGAGTGGTGGGGTGAGGGGAGGGGCGGGGGAATGGTGGAGATAGTGTAGGTGAGGGGTGAGGGAGTGGTGGAGATAGTGTTGATGAGGGGCGGGGAGTGGTGGAGATAGTGTGGGTGAGGGGTGAGGGAGTGGTGGAGATAGTGTGGGTGAGGGTCGGTTTGTAAAGCTGGGAAGGGAGAGGGGCTATGGACGAGGACCAGCTCATGATAGCGTTCGTGCGCGTTAGTGTGTGTGTACACGAGTGGCTGGAGGATTAGTTGTATTAGCTGTATTTTTGATTGTGATTGGTACGGCAATTGAGGCTGATTGGTGTGGGTATTGTGTGATGTGGGGGGAGTGAGGGTATTAGGGTGGGGGGTGGGTATTGGGTATAAGGGGATGATTGGGTGGTTATTGATGATGATTGGGTGGGTATTGATTATGGTTGGGTGGGTATTGATGATGATTGGTGTGGGTATTGATGATGATTGGTGTGGGTATTGATGATGATTGGTGTGGGTATTGATGGATGATGGTGGGGTATTGATGTAATTGGTGTGGGTATGGTATTGATGGATGATTTGGTGTGGTGGGTATTGATGATGATTGGATGGGTATTGATGATGAGTGGGGGGTATTGGTGTGATTGGGAGGTATGATGATGGTGTGTGGGTATATTTGATGGGGTGTGGGTTGGTGGTGATTGATGTGGGTATTGATGATGGGTGTGTGGTATGTGGAGTGGGGGTATTGATGATGATTGGTGATTGTATGTGGGTATTGGTTGTATTGATGATGATTGGAGGGTATTGATGATGATGGTTGGGTATTGGGTGGCGTGTGGGATTGATGATGATTGGTGTGGGTATTGATGGGTGTGGGATTGTGTGGGTATTGATGATGATGATTGGTGTGGGGTATGATGGATTGATGATTGGGTTGATGGGGTGGGATTGATGATGATTGGTGTGGTGATGATGATTGGGTGGATGATGATTGGTGTGGGTATTGATGATGATTGGTGTGGGTATGTATTGTGGGTGATGATTGATGGTGTGGTGGGATTGGTGTGGGGATTGATTGATGATTGGGTGGGTATTGATTGACTTGATTGATGGGTATTGATGATTGATTGGTGGGTATGATGGGTATTGTGGGTATTGATGATGATTAGTGTGGGTATTGATGATGATTGGTGTGGGTATTGAGGGTAATGGGTGTGGGTATTGATTATGATTGGTGTGGGTATTGATGATGATTGGTGTGGGGTATTGTGGATGATTGGATTGGTGGGTATTGATGTGTGATTGTTGTGGGTATTGATGGTGATTGGTGTGGGTATTGATGATGATTGATGATGATTGGTGTGTATGATGATGATGTGGGTATTGATGATGATTGGTGTGGGATTGATGATGGTGGTGTGGGTATTGATGGTAATTGGTGGTGTATTGGGTATGATTGATGGTATGATGATGATTGGTGGGGGTGGTATGATGATGATTGTGTGGGTATTGATGATGGTGGGGTATTGATGATGGTTTGATGATGATTGGGTGGGTATTGATGATTGGTGTGGGTATTGATTGATGATTGGTGTGGGTATTGATGATGATTGGTGTGGGTATTGATGATGATTGGTGTGGGTATTGATGATGATTGATGATGATTGGTGTGGTGATTGATTGATGCTATTGGGTGTGGGTATTGATGATGATTGGTGTGGTGGGTGATTGGTGTGGGTATGATGATGATTGATGTGGGTATGGTATTGATTGGGTGTGGGTATTGATGATGTGGGTATTGATGATGATTTATGTGGGGGGTATTGATGATGATTGGTGTGGTATATTGATGATGATTGTGTTGGGTATTGATGATGATTGGTGTGGGGTATTGATGATGATTGGTGTGTGGGTATTGAGATGATTTGTGTGGGTATTGATGATGATTGGTGGGTATTGATGATGATTGGTGGTGGTATGTGATTGATGATTATGGTGTGGGTGTGGGTATTGATGATGATTGTTGTGGGTATTGATGATGATGTGTGGTGTTTGGTGATTGATGATGATGGTGTGGGTATTGATGATGATTGGGTGGGTGTGATTGGTGTGATTGATGATTGATGATGTATTTTGTGGGTATTGATGATGATTGGTGTGGGTATTGGTGATGATGATTGTGTGGTGTGGTATTGATGATGATTGGTGTGGGTATTGATGATGATTGGTTTATTGTGGGTATGGTATTGATGATGATTGGTGTGGGTATTGATGATGATTGGTGTGGGTATTGATGATGATTGGTGTGGGTATTGATGATGATTGGTGTGGGTATTGATGATGGTGATTGGGTGTGGGTATTGATGATGATTGATGTGGGTATTGATGATGATTGGTGGGGGTATTGATGATGATTGGTGTGGGTATTGATGATGATTGGTGTTGGTATTGATGATGATTGGTGTGGGTATTGATGATGATTGGATGTGATTGGTGTGGGTATGATGATTGATGATGGTGTGGGTATTGATGATGATTGGTGTGGGTATTGATGATGATTGTGTGGGTATTTGATGGTATTGATGATGATTGGTGTGGGTATTGATGATGATTGGTGTGGGTATTGATGATGATTGGTGGTGTATTGATGGGTATTGTGGTGTGGGTATTGATGATGATTGGTGTGGGTGGATTGATGATGATTGGTGTGGGTATTGATGATGATTGGTGTGGGTATTGATGATGATTGGTGTGGGTATTGATGATGATTGGATGGGTATTGATGATGATTGTGTGGGTGTGGGTATTGATGATGATTGGTGTGGGTATTGATGATGATTGGTGTGGGTATTGATGATGATTGGTGTGGGTACTGATGATGATTGTAATTGGGTATTGTGTAATTGTGTGGTATTGATGATGATTTTGGTATTGATGATTGGTGTATTGGTGATGATGATTATTTGGGTATTGGTGATGATTGGTTGGGTATTGTGGGTAATTGGTGTGGGTATTAATTATGATTGGTTTGGTACTGATGATGATTGGGTGGGTATTGAGGATGATTGTTTGGGTATTGGTGATGATTGGTGTGGCTATTGAGGGTAATTGGCGTGGGTATTGATGATTATTGGGTGGGTATTGAAGATGATTGTTTGGGAATTGATGATGATTGTTTGGGTAGTGATGATGATTGGTTGTATATTGAGGGTGATTGGTGTGGGTACTGACGACGATTGTGTGAGTGCTGACAATGTTTATTGTGGGTATTGATGATGATTGAAGTTGGTACTGACGATGATTGGTGTGCATATTGACGATGATTGGTGTGCGTATTGACGATGATTTGTGTTGGTATTGACGAAAATTATTGGGGTATTTGCGATGATCATCTCTTTTACTATCTGTCTCCGCGCTCCTGCCTTAATTAATGCGAATGACGCCCGCTATACCACGGATGATGCCGATTACAACTTGTTATTTTGAGAATAATTGGCAACATTTGGTTATCTTTAGAAAGGTCACTGTATTGTTAGGTAATGTTACACGTCCTGACGGGAACAGTGGCGCCATGACACATGGCGCGGAACGATTCACCAACTAAGTCCTCTTCACCATACAGGAGGGGCCAGCCGGTGTCTGGAGTAGACAGTCTGGCTGGTTGCGCGTCGTATGTAACACGGAACTTACACTTCCTATCAGCGGTAACCAACAAGCGTCAACTGCTTTGAAATGTTTTAAAATCAGGCGCTTTTTGCGCTATTATTTGAGGGCGATGGGGCATTGCGTTATGATCTGTTATTAATACCTTAAGAAAATGGATCATAATGGTTTTTAGTGTTAAAGCAGAATCCAGTATGATCTAGCAATTGAGCTTTGTGTGTGGTAGGTTTGTACTTTCGCCTTGTGCAAATGGGTTTGCAGTGGGAATTAGCTTGATGCGACTGAAGAGTTGACGGCGTTATGATGCAACACTGCCCATCAGTCACGATAACATCATAACGTTCATAATATGGATGAAGAAAGCAGAAAACCTGTAACTACGCTAAGAAGTCCAACTGTGATTGTATATGCGTTGAATATTTCCAGCATGCCGACGTGGCACTACCAGAAAATGAACAAAACGACATGGGTCTGCTGTTCCTAAAACTCAGGGATTGACGAATTGTGGCTTAGTTTGAAGATATTGACGCAGTTTATTGGCCGTGGCGACCGCTACCCCAAATTACCGGAAATATTCACGTCATTTTGAATAGACGTTATGACAGGCGGCGGGCCGCACACAGATGGTGTGTTCATATGTTTCGTCCGGAGTTAACCCTCCTCGCGTAGTGGCTGACTTCAATACCATTGCAAAGTCTAATCCAGTATTACCGCCTGGCGAAGAGACATGTCGTACGGCTTGTCGCCTTGATTATTTTGATGTCTGGCAATTGCAATTACGTAGTCTATATACTTGTCACGTCAGTAATACAACTGACGGAAACTTTACTGTCAACCAAGGGTATGTTTTTTCGTTTTCTTGCGATTAGCTCTTTGACCACAGTGCCAAGCACGCGAGTGGTGCTTACGTCATAATTTCAACTGTTTTCAATACTGATTTTGTATTTCTGTTTGATACTCATCGTACATGCAGCGTAGGCGTTATATTTGACACCATTGGTTGTGATACGAGCCATTGTCAAAGTGTGTCTAGAACGATATTTTTAAACAAACACCAATATAAAACATAAAACAACGGATATTCACCACAGCTTAAATCTCTACGTTCCGCGTCTTGTATTGCATATGCGTTTTGGAAAAATATGCCCCTACTACCGGTTGGAAATCAGTTTCGCCTCCTGGCGGCCGCGACTGAAACCCGAGAATGTAAAGGCAGAAACTGCACGACTGCATTGTGACATATATTTACTAAAAGTCGTCATAGCGGTCCAAAGTGCGTCATGATTCGGATCGATTTGGATATGTCCGTTATGATTGACTTGTTAGCTGCCGAATAACACGACTGAATGTGTTTGGCGTGATGCGACTGGTGCAAGTTGAATACTGCCAATATGGGACTAATGATAGGCTACCCATCAATACCACAGTATTAATCTTGATAACAATAATGATGTTCCCTTCACCTAGGGCACATTACAACACGATTTTGCCGCTTCTGCGATGACAGAACAATGCATCATTTATTTCGTTGGCGAGTGCCATCCTGCTTTAGTGTCAACAGCGTAAATTCGTGTAGAATTCGTAAGGATTTGACGTATTTCCCTGCAGAGCCGTTGCGAAAATGATCAGAACAAGAGCTGGCATTCCCGAGAAATGGTATAAATTTAGCTGGACGCGATTACAAGCTTTACCTGCCATAATGCATTAATGGTAGGGTGTTAACATCCAGTATCGCACAAACATAATGCATGGCATTTTTTATATATATAAATACATATGTATATATATATATATATATATATATATATATATATATATATATATATATATATATATATATATATATATATATATATATATATATATATATATATATATATATATATATATATACATATATATATGTATTTTTATATATAGTTGCCACGCATTATGAGACTCCTGAGTGTTTGTATATATATGCGTGTGTGTCTGTGAGTCTGTGTGCCTGTGTGTGTGTCTGGTTGTGTGTGTATATATATGATTACATGCATCTTTTCCTGTGATATTCCATATATTGGCATCTTAACATGGGAAGGAGAGGTGTTGTAATATTTTTTGTGACTTTTATATTCTGGACATCCAGCCCTGAGGGTATGGTTTCACCATCATTTGTGTTTGTGTGCCTGTGTATTCGTAAGGTATCTGATCTCATGAATTTTGAACAGGTTAAGAGCGAAATCGTCAGGAATCATTCATCCCATGGATATACAATCATACAGAAGTTTGATTTTGGGTCCACCAATTGAAATAAAGCTCTATTATTGCCCAAAAGTTGTTTCTAGGAAGCAAGGAGAGACTTATTTCCGTTACATCAACAATGGCCTATAAACGCTCAGCTTTGGGAACGACAGGGTAGGTAGCTGAAGCCCAGTACAAATACTCCCTTGTCTGGATGAGAAATATATCTGTACAACCTTGAGAATAAGGTCTAGGTCACTTAATACCTGCCTAATCTAGGGTATAAACATACTTTATATTTATCATTCAAACTATACTACAGGTCATGTGATCACTAAGAACAGCGCACATATTCTGATTTTATAACGAACATATGTCATGTCATGGCATGTCCTTTGTGATGACCCAACATAAACTGCCCATTAAAATCTTATTCTTAACTCATAAATGTTTATGATTCTATAACGGACAAACAAACAAATAAACGAAAACAAAGGCAGACAGACTGATGGCGGACAGTCAGACAGAGGGATGTTAATGTTAAGCCCAGATGAACAGCATAGTCAGGTGATGGTCTGTTGAAATGGCAGACCTAGCATCTCATCTGCAAACTGGACAGCCAGTTTACCATCGCCAAGCATCACCGAGCAAATAGCGTGTTCCTTGTCACCCTGGTAACACAACCATAATGAAAATATAATTTTGTGAATTGCATTGGAAAGCTCATGTGTTCAATATCATTCTGATACTGTGATTCTTGAAATAGGACCACCGGAAATTCTGGTTTGTGCGAATGATGCAAAGTAAAATGCAAACTATAATAATGTTGGTTTCATTTATGTAGACACAATATCACATGTATCGCTCTGATACTCAGATTCGAGAAAGGAGCATGGACAATTATGGATTGTTCAGAAAAAGGCGGTGGTTTTTACTTACAGAAACAGTGAAGCCAGCCCCATTCATGGCCGTGCGAAAGTGGTGCGTGTTTTCAATGTCCCAAATTGCTGGATTCCAAGAGAGTTTATGTCCCAAATTAATGGATTCCATGAGAATATCAAACACCTGCCAATCAATTAAGATAATTTATCGCAGTTAATACACACCTGTACTCTATGAGACTGTAATGATTGTCATACCTGTCGAGTGAGTAAATGGAAGGGGGCATCATTCAGAATGATAAGCAATTGCATTATTTATCGTCATGTAAATCATTAGACCAAGCTTCCAACCAGGGATTCACGCTACTCATTTTGAGTTGAACCATTTTGGTTCAACTCAATCAGTGTTTGAGTTGCCCATCTATATCACGTTACCTTTAAAGTAAAACCGGGGGAGGGGGGAGGTGGGGTGTTATAAAACACATAATGTCGGGATTTGTTTCTCAACAAGTCAATCAGTGGTATTGGTCCCGTGGTGTCGCTACAGGAACCACTACCTACCACTATACTATCATCACAGGAACCACTACCGCGATAGTATTACTATCACAGGAACCACTACCACGATAGTATTACTATCACAGGAACCACTACCACGATAGTATTACTATCACAGGAACCACTACCACGATAGTATTACTATTACAGGAACCACTACCACGATAGTATTACTATCACAGGAACCACTACCACGATAGTATCACTATCACAGGAACCACTACCACGATAGTATCACTATCACAGGAACCACTACCACGATAGTATTACTATTACAGGAACCACTACCACGATAGTATCACTATCACAGGAACCACTACCACGATAGTATTACTATTACAGGAACCACTACCATAGTATAGTATACAGGACTACCACAGGAACCACTACCAACCACTATAGTATATTACTATTACAGGAACCACTACCACGATAGTATTACTATTACAGGAACCACTACACTATTACAGGAACCATAGTATACTATTACAGGAACCACTACCACGATAGTATACACTATACAGGAACCACACGATAGTATACTATTACAGGAACCACTACCACTATAGTATCACTATTACAGGAACCACTACCATAGTATACTATCAGGAACCACTTACGATAGTATCACTATCACTAGAACCACTACACGATAGTATTACTATTACAGGAACCACTACCACGATAGTATTACTATTACAGGAACCACTACCACGATAGTATTACTATTACAGGAACCACTACCACGATAGTATTACTATTACAGGAACCACTACCACGATAGTATTACTATACAGGAACCACTACCACGATAGTATTACTATACAGGAACCACTACCACGATAGTATTACTATCACAGGAACCACTACCACGATAGTATCACTATACAGGAACCACTACCACGATAGTATTACTATTACAGGAACCACTACCACGATAGTACTATCAGGAACCACTACCACGATAGTATTACTATTACAGGAACCACTACCACGATAGTATTACTATTACAGGAACCACTACCACGATAGTATTACTATCACAGGAACCACTACCGCAATAGTATTACTATTACAGGAACCACTACCACTATAGTACTACTATTACAGGAACCACTACGATAGTATTACTATAGTATTACTATTACGATAGGAACACTACTACCACGATAGTATCACTACCACTACAGGATAGTATCACTACACACTACCACGATAGTATTACTATCACAGGAACCACTACCACGATAGTTACTATTACAGGAACCACTACCACTACCACGATAGTATCACTATACAGGAACCACTACCACGATAGTATTACTATCACAGGAACCACTACCACGATAGTATTACTATCACAGGAACCACTACGATAGTATTACTATTACAGGAACCACTACCACGATAGTATCACTATCACACACTACACACCACTACCGATATAGTATTACTATCACAGGAACCACCACTACCGATATAGTATTACTATCACAGGAACCACTACCATAGTATACTATTACTAACCACTACCACGGAACCACTACCACGATAGTATTACTATCACAGGAACCACTACCACGATAGTATTACTATTACAGGAACCACTACCGCAATAGTATTACTATTACAGGAACCACTACCACGATAGTATCACTATCACAGGAACCACTACCACGATAGTATTACTATCACAGGAACCACTACACGATAGTATTACTATCACAGGAACCACTACCACGATAGTAGTTTACTATTACAGGAACCACTACCACGATAGTATTACTCACAGGAACCACTACTACCACGATAGTATTACTATCACAGGAACCACTACCACGATAGTATTACTATCACAGGAACCACTACGATAGTATTACTATACAGGAACCACTACCACGATAGTATACTATTACAGGAACCACTACCACGATAGTATTACTATTACAGGAACCACTACCACGATAGTATTACTATACAGGAACCACTACCCACGATAGTATACTATTACAGGAACCACTACTACACGATAGTATACTATCACAGGGAACCACTACCACGATAGTATACTATCACAGGAACCACTACCACGATAGTATTACTATTACAGGAACCACTACCACGATAGTATTACTATTACAGGAACCACTACCACGATAGTACTATTCACAGAACCACTACCACGATAGTATTACTATCACAGGAACCACTACCACGATAGTATACTATCACAGGAACCACAGGACTATCACAGGAACCACTACCGATAGTATACTATTACAGGAACCACTACCACGATAGTATTACTATACAGGAACCACTACCACGATAGTATTACTATCACAGGAACCACTACGAGTATATCACTATCACAGGAACCACTACCACGATAGTATCACTATCACAGGAACCACTACCACGATAGTATTACTATTACAGGAACCACTACACACGATAGTATTACTATTACAGGAACCACTACCACGATAGTATTACTATTACAGGAACCACTACCACGATAGTATTACTATCACAGGAACCACTACCACGATAGTATTACTATTACAGGAACCACTACCACGATAGTATTACTATCACAGGAACCACTACCACGATAGTATCACTATCACAGGAACCACTACCACATATAGTATACTATTACAGGAACCACTACCACGATAGTATTACTATCACAGAAACCACTACCACGATAGTATATTACTATTACAGGAACCACTACCACGATAGTATTACTATTACAGGAACCACTACCACGATATAGTATTACTATCACAGGAACCACTACCACGATAGTATTACTATTACAGGAACCACTACCACGATAGTATACTACTATCACAGGAACCACTACCACGATAGTATTACTATACAGGGAACCACTACCACGATAGTAACTATCACAGGAACCATACCGATAGTAACCACTACACAGGAATACTACCACCACGATATTACAGGAACACTACACATAGTATAGTATTACTATTACATAGTATTACTATCACTAGGAACCACTACCACGATAGTATCACTATACAGGAACCACTACACGATAGTATTACTATTAGGGAACCACTACCACATATAGTATTACTACAGGAACCACAGGAACCACTACCACGAACCACTACCACAATAGTATACTATTACAGGAACCACTACCGCATAGTATAGTATTACTATCACAGGAACCACTACCACGATAGTATTACTATCACAGGAACCACTACCACGATAGTATTACTATACAGGAACCACTACCACGATAGTATTACTATCACAGGAACCACTATACGATAGTATACTATCACAGGAACCACTACCACGATAGTATTACTATCACAGGAACCACTACCACGATAGTATTACTATCACAGGAACCACTACCACGATAGTATTACTATTACAGGAACCACTACCACGATAGTATTACTATTACAGGAACCACTACCACGATAGTATCACTTACAGGAACCACTACCACGATAGTATCACTATTACAGGAACCACTACCACGATAGTATTACTATCACAGGAACCACTACCACGATAGTATCACTATCACAGGAACCACTACCGCAATAGTATTACTATTACAGGAACCACTACCACGATAGTATTACTATTACAGGAACCACTACCACGATAGTATTACTATTACAGGAACCACTACCACGATAGTATACTATCACAGGAACCACTACCACGATAGTATTACTATTACAGGAACCACTACCACGATAGTATTACTATTACAGGAACCACTACCACGATAGTATCACTATTACAGGAACCACTACCACGATAGTATTACTATTACAGGAACCACTACCACGATAGTATTACTATCACAGGAACCACTACCACGATAGTATTACTACAGGAACCACTACCACGATAGTATTACTATTACAGGAACCACTACCACGATAGTATTACTATTACAGGAAACACGATAGTACCACAGGAACCACTACCACGATAGTTACTATCACAGGAACCACTACCACGATAGTATCACTATCACAGGAACCACTACCACGATAGTATTACTATTACAGGAACCACTACCACGATAGTATTACTATCACAGGAACCACTACCGCAATAGTATTACTATTACAGGAACCCACTACCACAGGAACCATAGTATTACTATTACAGGAACCACTACCACGATAGTATTACTATCACAGGAACCACTACCACGATAGTATTACTATCACAGGAACCACTACGATAGTATTACTACACGATAGTACTACACTATTACAGGAACCACTACCACGATAGTATTACTATCACAGGAACTATACCACAGGATTACTATACTACCACTACCACGATAGTATTACTATTACAGGAACCACTACCACGATAGTATACTATCACAGGAACCACTACCACATAGATAGTATTACTATTACAGGAACCACTACCACGATAGTAGTATCACTACAGGAACCACTACCACGATAGTATTACTATTACAGGAACCACTACCACATAGTACACACACATAACCACTACCACGATAGTACTACAGGAACCACTACCACGATAGTATTACTATTACAGGAACCACTACCACGATAGTATTACTATTACAGGAACCACTACCACGATAGTATTACTATTACAGGAACCACTACCACGATAGTATTACTATTACAGGAACCACTACCACGATAGTATTACTATCACAGGAACCACTACCACGATAGTATTACTATCACAGGAACCACTACCACGATAGTATCACTATCACAGGAACCACTACCACGATAGTATTACTATTACAGGAACCACTACCACGATAACATTACTATTACAGGAACCACTACCACGATAGTATTACTATTACAGGAACCACTACCGCAATAGTATTACTATTACAGGAACCACTACCACAATAGTATTACTATACAGGAACCACTACCACGATAGTATTACTATTACAGGAACCACACCACCACTACCGATAGTATTACTATTACAGGAACCACTACCACGATAGTATTACTATTACAGGAACCACTACCACGATAGTATACTATCACAGGAACCACTACA
This sequence comes from Urechis unicinctus, assembly GCA_034190875.2. NCBI lineage: Eukaryota > Metazoa > Annelida > Polychaeta > Xenopneusta > Urechidae > Urechis > Urechis unicinctus. The sequence continues at coordinate 5,146,619 of CM067358.1, read as the reverse complement.
CACGATAGTATACTACTATACAGGAACCACTACCACGATAGTATTACTATTACAGGAACCACTACCACGATAGTATTACTATCACAGGAACCACTACCACGATAGTATACTATAACAGGAACCACTACCACGATAGTATTACTACAGGAACCACTACCACGATAGTATTACTATCACAGGAACCACTAGTATAGTACTACTATCACAGGAACCACTACAGTATTACTATAGTATTACTATACTATTACAGAACCACTACCACGATAGTATTACTATTACAGGAACCACTACCACGATAGTATTACTATTACAGGAACCACTACCACGATAGTATTACTATCACAGAACCACTACCACGATAGTATCACTATCACAGGAACCACTACCGCAATAGTATTACTATTACAGGAACCACTACCACGATAGTATTACTATTACAGGAACCACTACCGCGATAGTATTACTATCACAGGAACCACTACCACGATAGTATTACTATTACAGGAACCACTACCACGATAGTATTACTATTACAGGAACCACTACCGATAGTATTACTATTACAGGAACCACTACCACGATAGTATTACTATTACAGGAACCACTACCACGATAGTATTACTATCACAGGAACCACTACCACGATAGTATCACTATCACAGGAACCACTACCGCAATAGTATTACTATTACAGGAACCACTACCACGATAGTATCACTATCACAGGAACCACTACCACGATAGTATTACTATCACAGGAACCACTACCACGATAGTATCACTATCACAGGAACCACTACCACACGATAGTATTACTATTACAGGAACCACTACCACGATAGTATTACTATACAGGAACCACACATAGTATTACTATTACAGGAACCACTACCACGATAGTATTACTATCACAGGAACCACTACCACGATAGTATTACTATTACAGAACCAACCACTACCACGATAGTACACTATCACAGGAACCACTATACACGATAGTATTACTATTACAGGAACCACTACCACGATAGTATACTATCACAGGAACCACTACACCAACCGATAGTATCACTATTACAGGAACCACTACCACGATATAGTACTATCACAGGAACCACTACCACGATAGTATACTCACAGGAACCACTACCACGATAGTATACTATTACAGGAACCACTACTACGATAGTATTACCACAGGAACCACTACACGATAGTATTACTATCACAGGAACCACTACCACGATAGTATTCACTATTACAGGAACCACTACCACGATAGTATTACTATTACAGGAACCACTACCACGATATAGTATACTATCACAGGAACCACTACACATATAGTATACTATTACAGGAACCACTACACGATAGTATTACTATTACAGGAACCACTACCACGATAGTATTACTATTACAGGAACCACTACCACGATAGTATTACTATTACAGGAACCACTACCACGATAGTATCACTATCACAGGAACCACTACCACGATAGTATACTACTACAGGAACCACTACACACGATAGTATCACTATTACAGGAACCACTACGATAGTATTACTATCACAGGATAGTATAGTATTACTATTACAGGAAACCTACCACGATATATATACTATTACAGGAACCACTACCACGATAGTATTACTATTACACCACTACCACGATAGTATTACTATCACAGGAACCACTACCGCAATAGTATTACTATATCAGGAACCACTACACGATAGTATTACTATTATAGGATCCACTACCGCGATAGTATTACTATCACAGGAACCACTACCACGATAGTATTACTATACACTAACCACTACCACGATAGTATTACTATTACAGGAACCACTACCACGATAGTATTACTATCACAGGAACCACTACCACGATAGTATCACTATCACAGGAACCACTACCACGATAGTATTACTATTACAGGAACCACTACCACCACGATAGTATACTATCACAGGAACCACTACGATAGTATTACTATTACAGGAACCACTACCACGATAGTATTACTATTACAGGAACCACTACATATAGTATTACTATCACAGGAACCACCACTACCACGATAGTATTACTATCACAGGAACCACTACCACGATAGTATTACTATTACAGGAACCACTACCACGATAGTATTACTATTACAGGAACCACTACCACGATAGTATTACTATCACAGGAACCACTACACGATAGTATACACTATTACAGGAACCACTACCACGATAGCGATAGTATACTATCACAGGACTATTACACTACCACTATAGTATTACTATCACAGGAACAGGAACCACAGGAACCACGATAGTATTACTACGATAGTACTACAGGAACCACTACCACGATAGTATTACTATACACTATTACAGGAACCACTACCACGATAGTATTACTATTCACAGGAACCACTACGATATATACTATTACAGGAACCACTACCACGATAGTATATCACTATCACAGGAACCACTACCACGATAGTATACTATTACAGGAACCACTACACGATAGTATACCACTATCACAGGAACCACTACCACGATATAGTATACTATTACAGGAACCACTACCACTTACTACAGGAACCATACCACGATAGTATTACTATCACAGGAACCACTACCACGATAGTATTACTATTACAGGAACCACTACCACCACTATTACAGGAACCACTACCACGATAGTATTACTATACAGGAACCACTACTACACGATAGTATCACTATCACAGGAACCACTACTACACGATAGTATTACTATTACAGGAACCACTACCACGATAGTATTACTATTACAGGAACCACTACCACGATAGTATTCACTATTACAGGAACCACACTACCACGATAGTATTACTATTACAGGAACCACTACCACGATAGTATACTATTACCACTATACACGATAGTTACTATCACAGGACCACACTACCATATACTACTACTATCACAGGAACCACTACCACGATAGTATTACTATCACAGGAACCACTACCACGATAGTATCACTATCACAGGAACCACTACCGCAATAGTATTACTATTACAGGAACCACTACCACGATAGTATTACTATTACAGGAACCACTACCACGATAGTATCACCATCACAGGAACCACTACCACTACTAGTATTACTATCACAGGAACCACTACCACTATACAGGAACCACTACCACGATATCACTATCAGAAACCACACTACCACGATATATACTATTACAGGAACCACTACCTACATATAGTATTACTATCACAGGAAACCACTACCAATATAGTATTACTATTACAGGAACCACTACCACGATAGTATATTACTACAGGAACCACTACCACGATAGTAACCAGGAACCACTACGATAGTATTACTATCACAGGAACCACTACCACGATAGTATACTATTACAGGAACCACTACCACGATAGTATCACTATTACAGGAACCACTACCACGATAGTATTACTATTACAGGAACCACTACCATAGATAGTATATACTATCACAGGAACCACACCACTATCACTATCACAGGAATAGTATAGTACTATTACAGGAACCACTACCACGATAGTATTACTATTACATAGTACTACGATAGTATTACTATCACAGGAACCACTACCACCACTACAGGAACCACTACACTACGATAGTACTATCACAGGAACCACTACACGATAGTATTACTATTACAGGAACCACTACCACGATAGTATTACTATCACAGGAACCACTACCACCACGATAGTATCACTATCACAGGAACCACTACCACGATAGTATCACTATCACAGGACCACCACTACAGGAACCACTACTACGATAGTATTACTATCACAGGAACCACTACCACGATAGTATACTATTACAGGAACCACTACCACGATAGTATCACTATCACAGGAACCACTACCACTACCACGATAGTACTACCACTATCACAGGAACCTAACACGATAGTATTACTATCACAGGAACCACTACCACGATAGTATCACTATCACAGGAACCACTACCGCAATAGTATTACTATTACAGGAACCACTACCACGATAGTATTACTATTACAGGAACCACTACCACGATAGTATTACTATTACAGGAACCACTACCACGATAGTATTACTATTACAGGAACCACTACCGCAATAGTATTACTATCACTGGAACCACTACCACGATAGTATCACTATCACAGGAACAGGAACCACTACCGCAATAGTATTACTATTACAGGAACCACTACCACGATAGTATTACTATTACAGGAACCACTAACTACTAATATAGTATACTATCACAGGAACCACTACACGATAGTATTACTACCAGGAACCACTACCACGATAGTATTACTATTACAGGAACCACTACCACGATAGTATTACTATTACAGGAACCACTACCACGATATAGTATTACTATTACAGGAAACACTACCACGATAGTATTACTATTACAGGAACCACTACCACGATAGTATTACTATCACAGGAACCACTACCACGATAGTATCACTATCACAGGAACCACTACCACGATAGTATTACTATTACAGGAACCACTACCACGATAGTAGTATTACACTATTACAGGAACCACTACCGCGATAGTATTACTATATCACAGGAACCACTACCACTATACAGGATAGTATACTATACAGGAACCACTACCACGATAGTATTACTATTACAGGAACCACTACTTACAGGAACCACTACACGATAGTATTACTATCACTGGAACCACTACCACGATAGTATCATATCACCGGAACCACTACCGCAATAGTATTACTATTACAGGAACCACTACCACGATAGTATTACTATCACAGGAACCACTACCACGATAGTATCACTATCACAGGAACCACTACCGCGATTGTATCACTATCACAGGAACCACTACCACGAACGAACCTCTCTTGGTCTCCCAACCCACGTTTCCGGCAAACGGCCGCTTTCTAAGTGCAGACACCCTCAAATGTATCCCTCCAATCCCGCGACATTGTTTCCCGCCTACGGTCCTATAAACATCGTCAGTACCTCCCAGCCGCAGGACGCATGCATGCTTAGGATATTGTATATGGCGGGCATCATAGTGGAACCCCAGGAGTCTAGTGCGTAGACAACGGGCATCATAGCGGAACCCCAGGAGTCTAGTGCGTAGACAACGGGCATCATAGCGGAACCCCAGGAGTCTAGTGCATAGACAACGGGCATCATATCGGAACCCCTGGAGTCTAGTGCGTAGACAACGGGCATCATAGCGGAACCCCAGGAGTCTAGTGCGTAGACAACGGGCATCATAGCGGAACCACAGGAGTCTAGTGCATAGTCACGCTACACCCGCCATAACTTGCGCACAATCGATGGGAACGCAGGTCGGCACAAAGCTGTGCCCTTTAATTTAAGGGAGTGTGTCATAAGTGCTAATGGAACAAACTAGGCGGCGAAGCAAACCCAACGTGTCGTGCTCAGCATCTGGTGTTTATATGCTTCACCGACCCAATATTCTACCCCCTATCTTCACGTAAACAAGACGCCGTGCAAACCTCACTGTCTGTCTTAATTGGCTTCACACCTGGTTGCCTATGACGTCACGATCATGATACAGGTACCACTAAAGTTCTCTCCGCGGCTAACTTCTTCTTTCGATCAAACAGATTGCAACTTTGGTCTATATCAGCGGGCAAAGAATACTTGATCGTACACTCGCGAAGTCAATATATCTTTCGTTTTGTTATCCCTCGAAATTAAACAAAATTCCAATATTTTTCCTTTTGGACAATACATTTCAGGATTGGTGAATTGTATAGCGTAATTGAAATCGCATCGCGAATCTACAGAGCGGTAATTAGCGTAGCATAAAGGCCGTGTAAACAGCAACAATATCAGTATACTTCACCCTGTATCATTCCTATCCGCCCTCCTGTATATCCGGTCACTGTCGACGTTCACAAGGGGTGGCCGCATACTAGAGGGACCACGGAATATGTATTGTTTTGAAAAAAGCCCTGCAGCTTTGTATTTACCAGAGCCCTGAATAATCATAGATGAATCAGTTTGTAGCTGCGTGAGTCACGCTGACCTGCATTTCCACCTAGTATTTTCCCCAGTGTAGAATAGAAGTAAAAACAACACTTCATCCTGTGACATATCATAGCCCCTTCTCCTACCCTGCCCCCGTTTAATCTCACTTTATAACGCCAGATAAATCATCATTATTTGATTTACACTACACTTAAGAATTACAAAACAGCCATTCATTGTATTGGAGGGTATATATATATATATCAGACAAAAGGGAAATCCCCAGATAAACCTGACGGAGCTCACCCCAGCACCATGTGCGTCAAGCGCCTTTTTACCAGCTTCTATTACTGCAAATGCAACATGTATTGACGAACAATTAATGGCAGATCACGAGTGTCACTTGGACGACAAGACACATCAATCATTAACTATGTGTGTGGTGAAATCAAAGAAAAACTCACAGATAAACCAAGATAGTTATTAGCGCAGAAGTTGAGAATTTTCCCCTCCTGTCCAGCTACGCATATGGAAGGACCTTGGCGAGTAGTAATGATGCGCTCTCCTTTCCATGTTCCAGCATCTCGAATTCCATCCAGCTCCATGGAAATGATCTTACACATGGCAGCGGAATTGCTGGTTGATCGAGAAGATTATGCTGGTCTGACACTTCTAACTGTGGAGCTCATCATCAAGGTGTACATTGGATGTCCTCCTAAGGAAATATTTATTATGGAGGGTATAGATATAGACCGGGATCATATTTTATTATTAGATGTCAGCGAAGATATCATTTATCTTCCATTTAGTTTGTTTGCGCTGACTGCAGGTTGACTTACATGTGACTGCAGCAATATTAACATGTAGGTCTTCACCCGATTATCAAGTGAAATCGGGAGGGGGGGGGGGGGGGGGGGTGGGGGTGGGGGTGGTGTCAGATTTATAGCTTGAGGTAGGTACATTAATTTCTGCACATAAGACGATAGATTGCACCGCGGCTGCACGATAACTCATATTCCAGCATGTCTTATAATCAGTCAAACACATAAAATACGTCATTCACTCATCTGTCATCGGTTAAGCCATGTTCGCGACAATATATCCGTTTATAGCAGTCGAAATCCAAGGAACTTTGCACGGGACGAAACGCGGGTGAAGAGATACCAATGGGGAAACTGCACAAAATGTTCCTTTCCCAAAGGATCATGCGACCATTGTTCTCTTCCACGGCTTCGACAGTTATCGTTTTCAGATGTATATAGTCGATAGAGCTATGAGGTGTGACTCGTGTAGGCTGCGGCTTTATGTGCTCACTGTGCTACACAGTAACCAGACGACATGACAGTTTATATTGCAATGCACCATGTGTTTGTGGACCACAGCACTTGATCAATACAGTACGGCAATCCTTAACGTCACAGGTTTGAGGCCTCATCTTGCTAGAATACTCACTCAGTATGCACACTACATGACCCAGTCACTTTCAAGGTGGTTGATGTCAGATTACCCGGAAAAGATATATATCTTAAGAGTAGCTGAGATGCTGATAACCCATCCCCTCTAGTTTGTAATGCGACAAAGACATTCAGAACGCGACATAATCAACAATATTAATGAAATATTCCTTTATACAGAGCAGCATGGCTCTTCCGCATAAATACTAAAATTCCACTCTAAATCTACTAAGTACGTGTTCATTGAAACTTATCATCATGGTTTGCAGTGCAGGCAGTAGCAACTTTTCTTCGGCAACGCATTATCCATAAAAAGCGAAAGGGAAAATATTTTATGAAGTGTTAGTTATCGCATGGTCACGTGGTTGATATGGTGAAACGGGCGTCCGAGTGTGTTATCCCATATTACACCCCTTCATGTTATGAGACAGGACGAGTCAGCTCAGGTGTGAATCGTTTGTATCTGTGTTCTTTGTGGGACTACAGGCATACGCATTATTCCCACCCCATTCTGAAACCACTGTTCATAGAACAGCTGCTTCAACATTATATCCAATAACGACGCTATAATTTCACGTTTCGTTTGGTACCTCTAGTACATTGCTAGACTGCACAGAATTTGGACCTTCACTTTTAACATACTGTTGTAGCTGTAATTCCGTGTTTTGCGTTTAACTAGGGGTGGGGTGGGTTGGAACTGAAGAGATGACAGTGGTGTAACTGTCCTGGTTGTAGTTGTGACGTCGGGACTCGGGATTTAGAACACACGGACATAGTGGGTACAGACTAGTGTATTACTGCGTCCTGTCCGCTTAATGAAAACCTCCATCCGAACCCGAGAGTCCGCTCTGATGCAGCCCTCTCCTGGGAGAGGCTGTCTCAGTGGTTCATCTGGACGGCTGGTCATCTTAAAGCCCACTTGTTGAAACTATAGGATGAACATATAGTATTAACAGGTAGGCTTTAAAATGTCACATATTGAACACTATCAGCATTGCCTATTTAATTGCAGTGATCGGCTTAACAATTTGAATACACAAACAGCGTTTCATTGCAATGCGTGGCATCTTCGAGTCAGCAGCTGCTCATCGAATCAAGCCAAACGCACATACACTCGATGTTTTGCATTCGTACATTTATGACATTGTTCAACTGTATTTGTGGTAATAATTTACAACATACAAACGCCGTGAGTTCAGATTGATCATGGAGATTTCTCATGATACACTGCGTTCTGATGGATCAAAGAGATATAACCATGATACCCTGCGTTCTGATGGATCAAAGAGATATAACCATGATACCCTGTGTTCTGAGTGATCAAAGAGCTATAACCATGATACCCTGTGTTCTGAGTGATCAAAGAGATATAACCATGATACCCTGTGTCCTGAGTTATCAAAGAGATATAACCATGATACCCTGCGTTCTGATGGATCAAACAGATATAACCATGATCCCCTGCGTTCTGATGGATCAAAGAGATATAACCATGATCCCCTGCGTTCTGATGGATCAAAGAGATATAACCATGATCCCCTGCGTTCTGATGGATCAAAGAGATATAACCATGATACCCTGCGTTCTGAGTGATCAAAGATATATAACCATGATACCCTGCGTTCTGAGTGATCAAAGAGATATAACCATGATACCCTGCGTTCTGAGTTATCAAAGAGATATAACCATGATCCCCTGCGTTATGATGGATCAAAGAGATATAACCATGATCCCCTGCGTTCTGATGGATCAAAGAGATATAACCATGATCCCCTGCGTTCTGAGTGAGCAAAGATATATAACCATGATACCCTGCGTTCTGATGGATCAAAGAGATATAACCATGATCCACTGCGTTCTGAGTGATCAAAGAGATATAACCATGATACCCTGTGTTCTGAGTGATCAAAGAGATATAACCATGATACCCTGCGTTCTGAGTGATCAAAGAGATATAACCATGATACCCTGCGTTCTGAGTGATCAAAGAGATATAACCATGGTACCCTGCGTACTGAGTTATCAAAGAGATATAACCATGATACCCTGCGTTCTCGTTCTCACCACAAGTCGCTTCAATACATTTTACAATTTAACCGAGGTAGTAGCAGAATGAGGCTCATCATAACGCGCTTCAATACTGTAAGCATAAATGCGGATTCTCAAGGCTTCACAATGTATAGAGATTCTGCCCCAAGGTGACATAGAAAGCCTCAATCGACTTCTGTAAAAATATAAAATGTATACAGTGACGGTCAGAGAGATATCACCATGATCCCCCGCAATCTGAGGGATCAAAGAGATATCACCATGATCCTCGGCGTTCTGAGTGATCAAAGAGATATAACCATGATCTCCTGCGTTCTGAGCGATCAAAAAGAGATCACCACAACAATCCTGCGTTCTGAGGGATCAAAGAGATATCACCATGATCCCCTGATTAGTGCCAGGTGAAACAGGTAAGTTTGCTGAATGTCACCGGGTGTAAATATGGAATGTTTCAGCTCGCACCATTTACAAACTGAGCTGCAGATTTATTTGTCAGCCACGTGACCATTACTCATCAGAATTCCAATCACAAAATCTCTAACTAAGATAGGCCTGGTACTAAAATAACTTTAATGAGGAAGTCATTTGCAGCTTCGGTTCAGGCGCAGTGTTTTTGTTGGCGACATTTTCGTCGTTAGTCAGCTTAGGAGATGGAATGACGTTATAATAAGTCCCACCTAGAAGATCTAATTATGTCACAAGCAATCTCTTGGATGAGTTTAGAATCAAACCTCGTTTAGTTGCATACCTCACATTATGCTTCACATTATGCTTCACATTATGCTTCACATTATGCTTCACATTATGCTTCACATTATGCTTCACATTAAACGTCACATTAAACTTCACATTATGCTACACGTTATGCTTCACATTGACATTCACATTATGCTTCACATTATGCTTCACGTTTCGCTTCACATTATGCTTCACTTTATGTGATATGGGAAAACACACTCAGACGCTCGTTTCACCATATCACCCACGTGACCATGGGATAACTAACACTTCATAAAATATTTTCCCTTTCGCTTTTTATGGATAATGCGTTGCGAAGAAAAGTCGCTACTGCCTGCACCGCACCCATGATGATAAGTTTCAATGAACACGTACTTAGTAGATTTAGAGTGGAATTTTAGTATATATGCGGAAGAGCCATACTGCTCTGTATAAAGGAATATACCATTAATATTTTTGACGATGTTGCGTTCTAAAAGTCTTTGTCGCATTACAAATTAGAGGGGATGGGTTATCAGCATCTCAGCTACCCTTAAGATATATATCTTTTCCGAGTAATCTGACATCAACCACCTTGAAAGTGACAGCGTCATGAAGTGTGCATACTGAGTGAGTATTGTAGCAGTTAATTAGGCTCGAAGTGTGCATACTGAGTGAGTATTGTAGCAGTTGATTAGGCTCGAAGTGTGCATACTGAGTGAGTATTGTAGCAGTTGATTAGGCTCGAAGTGTGCATACTGAGTGAGTGTGCATTGAGTAGTATTGTAGCAGTTGATTAGGCTCGAGGTGTGCATACTGAGTGAGTATTGTAGCAGTTGATTAGTATTGTAGCTCGAAGTGTGCATACTGAGTGAGTATTGTAGCAGTTGATTAGGCTCGAAGTGTGCATACTGAGTGAGTATTGTAGTTGATTAGGCTCGAAGTGTGCATTGTAGCAGTTGATTAGGCTCGAAGTGTGCATACTGAGTGAGTATTGTAGCAGTGATTGAGTAGGCTCGAAGTGTAGCAGTTGATTACTGAGTGAGTATGAGTGTATTGTAGCAGTTGATTAGGCTCGAAGTGTGCATACTGAGTGAGTATTGTAGCAGTTGATTAGGCTCGAAGTGTGCATACTGAGTGAGTATTGTAGCAGTTGATTAGGCTCGAAGTGTGCATACTGAGTGAGTATTGTAGCAGTTGATTAGGCTCGAAGTGTGCATACTGAGTGAGTATTGTAGCAGTTGATTAGGCTCGAGGCTCGAAGTGTGTGCATACTGAGTGAGTATTGTAGCAGTAGCAGTTGATTAGGCTCGAAGTGTGCATACTGAGTGAGTATTGTAGCAGTTGATTAGGCTCGAAGTGTGCATACTGAGTGAGTATTGTAGCAGTTGATTAGGCTCGAAGTGTGCATACTGAGTGAGTATTGTAGCAGTTGATTAGGCTCGAAGTGTGCATACTGAGTGAGTATTGTAGTAGTTGATTAGGCTCGAAGTGTGCATACTGAGTGAGTATTGTAGCAGTTGATTTGGCTCGAAGTGTGTATACTGAGTGAGTATTGTAGCAGTTAATTAGGCTCGTTTAATGGAGAAAGATGAGGCCTCAAACCTGACAATAAATCTGACACCCCCACCCCCCACCCCATCCGATTACACTTGATAATCGGGTGAAATGCCAGGTGTGCTAGGTGCAGTCCTACATGTTGATATTGCTGCAGTTACATGCAGTCAGCGCAAACAAACTAAATGGAAGATTAATGATATCTTCGCTGACATCTAATAATAAAGTATGATCCCGGACTATATATATACCCTCCATAATAAATATTTCTTTAGGAGGACATCCAATGTACACCTTGATGATGAGCTCCACAGTTAGAAGTGTCAGACCAGCATAATCTTCTCGATCAACCAGCAATTCCGCTGCCATGTGTAAGATCATTTCCATGGAGCTGGATGGAATTCGAGATGCTGGAACATGGAAAGGAGAGTGCATCATTACTACTCGCCAAGGTCCTTCCATATGCGTAGCTGGACAGGAGGGGAAAATTCTCAACTTCTGCGCTACTAACTACCTTGGTTTATCCGTGAGTTTTCCTTTGATTTCACCACACACATAGTTAATGATTGATGTGTCTTGCCGTCCAAGTGATCTGCCATTAATTGTTCGTCAATTCAGGAATACATGTTGCATTTGACTACAGAGTCATCCCGCTGTCATAGAAGCTGGTAAAAAGGCGTTCGATACGCATGGTGCTGGGATGAGCTCGGCCAGGTTTATCTGTTGAACACAGGTGGGGATTTCCCTTTTGTCCCATATATATATACCCTCCAATACAATGAATGGCTGTTTTGTAATTTTTGAGTGTGGTTTGATTTACCTTATGATGATTTGTCTGGCGCTAAAATGTGAGAATAAACGGGAGCAGGGTAGGATAAGGGGCGATAATATGTCACAGGTTGTAGTGCTGCTTTACTTATGCTCCTGTCACAGGTTGTAGTGCTGCTTTACTTATGCTCCTGTCACAGGTTGTAGTGCTGCTTTACTTATGCTCCTGTGTTCTTGAAGGAGAGAACTGGAGGAGAAAATCTCTAAATTCCATAGCCACGAAGAAACTATTCTTTACGCCAGTTGTTTTGATGCTAATGCCGGTCTATTTGAAACTCTACTTGGAAAAGAAGATGTGGTCTTATCAGATGCAATGAACCACGCTTCTATCAAAGACGGCATACGGTAAGGCGGAAAGAGGGCGTTATGAACACAGGGATATGGAAGGTTAGGTCCATTCGATAACTCCTCTGCTTATGTTCTATTGTAGTATGTTGTCTCATTTAGGTCCTGAGGTGATGTTGTTTGAGTTTGCAGTTCTGAATCTGTTGATACAGCTTTCGTATAAGTCAGTAGACTTATTCTTGTGATATTTCTGCTACGATTTTGAGATCTGGTGTAAAAAATGTGTCAATGCATGGCGACTTTTAAAAAAATGACTTGGATGACTTAGATAACTATTGCTGTTTTTGCTGTGATGTATTTTGTTAGACTTGGAGAGGCAGCTTCAGAAATGTCAAAATGCCCTGATGCGACTGATTGTGACGGATGGGGTGTTTAGTGTGCACGGCATTGTCGCCCAGTTAGAGTAAGTGGTTCATGACTCCTGTCTTGCACTCATAACAATATGGCTCCGGGGAGTGAACTATGTTCAAGTCAGAATATCCAATAGCACCTCTGTTATCCCAATAAAAGTGAGCGAGCTTATTCACAATACTAGACCCGCACTCACCTCTCCACAGCTCCTGACACACACACACACACACACACACACACATATATATATATATATATATATATATATATATATATATATATATATATATATATAGAGAGATATATATATATATATATATATATAGAGATCTATAGAGATGTATATATATAGAGAGATATATATATCTCTATAGAGACATAGATCTATAGATATATATAGATATCTCTAGAGATAGATATGAAAAAAAGGTTATGTTGACAGAGCTAATAAGGTTATATATATCCTCTCTCTCTCTCTATCTCTCTCTATCTAGAGAGATATCTCTCTCTCTCTCTCTCTCTCTCTCTCTATCTCTCTCTCTCTCTCTCTCTCTCTCTCTCTCTCTCTCTCTCTCTCTCTCTCTCTCTCTCTCTCTCTCTCTCTCTCTCTCTCTCTCTCTCTCTCTCTCTCTCTCTCTCTCTATCTCTCTATCTCTCTCCTCTCTCTCTCTCTCTCTCTCTCTCTCTCTCTCTCTCTCTCTATCTCTCTCTATCTCCTCTCTCTCTCTCTCTCTCTAATCTCTCTATACCTCATCTATTCTGTGGCCTTTGTCTCGCCTCTGAATTTTTGTCTGTGGCCCTTTTATCTGGCTTTTGTTTCCAAGTAGCTGGTAGCCATTATGTGGCTATTGTTTCCTTTATGCAACAAATTGGTATTTATATGCAGCGTTCGCCATGTATTCAATGACTGTCTCCACTTCTGTCAGAGGCACGGAGGAGCACTGTGGTATTGAAGGCAAGGTAGACATCATCAATTCTACACTTGGGAAAGCACTAGGTGGAGCAGCAGGTCAGTGTGACTCAATCATTAACAAACTGAATCATCTGTGATTATTCAGGGCTCTGTTGAATACAGATATGATTAACTGGCAAGTAGAGTTAAAACCGCAGTATTTTTTCAAAACAATACATATTCAGTGGTCCCTCTAGTATGCGGCCACCCCTTGTGAACGTCGACAGTGACCGAATATACAGGAGGGCGGATAGGAATGATACAGGGTGAAGTAAACTGATATTGTTGCTGTTTACACGGCCTTTATGCTACGCTAATTACCGCTATGTAGATTCGCGATGCGATTTCAATTACGCTATACAATTCACCAATCCTGAAATGTATTGTCCAAAAGGAAAAATATTGGAATTTTGTTTAATTTCGAGGGATAACAAAACGAAAGATATATTGACTTCGCGAGTGTACGATCAAGTATTCTTTGCCCGCTGATATAGACCAAAGTTGCAAACTGTTTGATCGAAAGAAGAAGTTAGCCGCGGAGAGAACTTTAGTGGTACCTGTATCATGATCGTGACGTCATAGGCAACCAGGTGTGAAGCCAATTAAGACAGACAGTGAGGTTTGCACGGCGTCTTGTTTACGTGAAGACAGGGGGTAGAATGTTGGGTCGGTGAAGCATATAAACACCAGATGCTGAGCACGACACGTTGGGTTTGCTTCGCCGCCTAGTTTTTTCAATCAGCACTTCTGACACACTCCCTTAAATTAAAGGGCACAGCAGGGAGGAACCAGCTTTGTGCCGACCTGCGTTCCCATCGATTGTGCGCAAGTTATGGCGGGTGTAGCGTGACTACGCACTAGACTCATGGGGTTCCGCTATGATGCCCGTTGTCTACGCACTAGACTCCTGGGGTTCCGCTATGATGCCCGTTGTCTACGCACTAGACTCCTGGGGTTCCGCTATGATGCCCGCCATATACAATATCCTAAAGATGCATGCGTCCTGCGGCTGGGAGGTACTGACGATGTTTATAGGACGGGGGGCGGGAAACAATGTCGCGGGATTGGAGGGATACATTTGCGGGTGTCTGCACTTAGAAAGCGGCCGTTTGCCGGAAACGCGTGTTGGCAGACCAAGAGAGGTTCGTTTCCAGTCGTTCTGTTCCTGTAAAAGTGGCCGCATACACAGGGAGGCGGACAATAGGGTTATACGGAAGGGCTGATGCATCGATGAATTGTGGAAACTACCACCGAAAGCAATTCCAACGATCTATTGATTTGAGCTCTCCTTTCGTCAATACCACGCGTGAGAGTTACGTGGCACCCAATCAGTGTATGTGAATCAGTTTATGATATGCAGGAAACATTCGGAATATTTCCTTATAGGTATGATGTAACTCTGAAAAACTACAATAAGGTTATGCATTGTGATAAATACTAACAGGGTACTTGTGGTTCCTATGATAGTGATACTATCCTGGTAGTGGTGATAGTGATACTATCGTGGTAGTGGTTCCTGTGATAGTGATACTATCGTGGTAGTGGTTCCTGTGATAGTGATACTATCGTGGTAGTGGTTCCTGTGATAGTGATACTATCGTGGTAGTGGTTCCTGTGATAGTGATACTATCGTGGTAGTGGTTCCTGTGATAGTAATATGACCAGATAGTCGAAATCGCCCTCGAAAGTCAGCACCACTCGGACAATAGTGTGTATGTTGGGGGGGGGATGATTGTATATCCATGGGATGAATGATTCCTGACGATTTTACTCTTAACCTGTTCAAAATTCATGAGATCAGATACCTTACGAATACACAGAATACTCAAAACACTTACAACCCCTATCTTTCCCATGTTAAGATGTCAATATATAGAATATCACAGGAAAATATGCATGGCATGTATATATATATATATATATATATATATATATATATATATATATATATATATACATATATATATATATATACACACACACATACACACACGCACATGCACACATACACACACACGACATACATGCATATATTTATACATACACACACACAGACATACATATGTATATATATTTATATATAAATATATATAAATATATATATATATATATATATCGAGTGTTTGTGTGATACTGAATGTTAATTTGCCACCATTTATGCATTATTGCAGGTAAGGCTCGTATTCGCGTCCAGCTGTCCGCTTTGCACAACTCAAAGGATGCTGCTAAAGCTGTGGATTGCTTCATCCAAGTTGGCAAGAAATTTTAAGTTATACCTTAACTCGGGATTGCCAGCTCCTGTTCTGTATATATATTACGGCAGGTACAAATAGAAGAAGTAGTTTATTTTACCCTTGACAAAACAATATTTCAAAACAAGCATAGTAAACAGAAAAATAATTTGCCAAGAGATGGGAGCAATCTAGCCTGTAAAGGCTCTCTTTCCATTGTCCCAAACGATATCATTACTGTAACAATGACATTTACAGTAACTGAAATAAAACAATTGAAACAGTTAATCGAGGACAGTCACAAATGGATATGATCTGACCAGATTGAAGAATGCTTACAGATAATAACAATGTTTCGAGTCTACAATACAATTTGTTTGATTATATAATACGTATATACCACTTATTCAAGCTTCAATACCACCGTGTATTTAAAATGCATTTTCAATAACAATCACAAAATCAATTTTGCACAGCGGACCCTAATGGAATATTGCTAAGCACACGTACACAAATACGCACACAGCAAAACAAAATCTCACAGGTTGCATATAGAAAAGGCATATGAAATACAAAACTAAATAACGTTTCAGTGCCGTGTGATTATTATACACATAATTACAATTTAAATGCTAACATATAAATATTTCGTTGAAATTTACATATTACAAAAGGGAACGCTTAATAAACTGAGTGCTTAAAGTATGTTTAGCTTGCGATAAACTGTTTGCACTGATTAATGTATTGGACCATTTATTCCATATTTTGGGAAATTGAAACGGTGGTAGCACGCTAATACATTGTGTTGGAAACGGGCACTACTGCTACGCTAGAGTGTTTATCCGTACGAATGCATGAAGAGTTGATTACGGTTCACAGAGCCCGACCTCCCTATGAGGGAGACCTGCTCCAGCTAGCTGAATGCCAAGCACATGCCCATGGATAAATACGCCGACGCACAAAGAGCTAGTCAGTGCCGCACGCTGGGAGACAACCTCTCCAGCTAGATGCTGAGTCAATCGCTAACCACAGGCGGTTAGCGTGGGTTGAGGATACTCCATGGATGATAAAATTCCCCGGCCAGACGAAAATAGAAAAAATTAACACTAATATGGGACAAATATCAGCTGATCGGTTATTGTGCCCTTGGGCGATGATGAAAGTTTATTGAGTTCAATAGTTATAAACGAAGCCACTTTATTTATTCACTTGGGAAGTCTAAAATTGATATGAAATGTCGGAGAGTGACATGCAAAGCTCCAATTTAAACAAACATATTCACCTGATGTCACCAATGCTTGTCTCATTGTTTTTTGTTGATAGCCACTATAATATATGAATGTCAGCGCAATCTGAAATTCCTATTTATTAGCTTGTTAACTGAATTTAATTTCAGCGCGTAGCCTCCCCCCTATTGACTTATCAACGTTACTCAATTTGAGCTCTCGTTTAGAATCTCTATTCGCTGAAGTCATGAAATATAGCAATTGCTTTTGTTAGCCCGGAAAAGTATGAAGCCGAGTTGCAGATTTATTAGTTAGACACGTGACCAGCGGTCATCACAAATCCAACCAGAACATTCCTAACAATGATAGACTAGGTGGTTTTTCCGACAATGCAATCCAATTCGTGCTATCCGTGAATGAACTGTCGTTTGCAGCTTTGATTCAGGCGCAGTGTTTTTGTCCGTCAAATGACTTAAGGGAATTGAATTGCTACACAATAAGTCCCACCTAGCCAAGACGTTACCTCATCTCTCACTTTATGGATGAGTTTGAATCTTCCCTTGTTTGGTTGAGCAACTGCAGCTTATGTTGCGTTCACGCCAACTGAAACAATGGATATAATGCTATACATTGGCCATGGAGCATAATGCTGATGGATAGGTAGAGCTTGGATTTTAAAGTCCTCCTCCTTGCACCTTATATTAATCTTGCTTTGATTAGCTAACCTTAGGTTATACAAGTTACGGTCTGCATTCTAATTACAGAAAAATGAAATATTAAGTAATGTAAGCTGGGAGGTCATTGACAGCATGGTCATTTCCATTCACAGACAAAAGTTAGTAATTTGTGATTGGGCTTTCAGCATTATCGTCAATAATTACCAAGATGCGGATGTAAGAAGTAAGTGCGGTTGCCATTGACGTGGTAGCGTTTAACGTAAGATTTCAAAAACTAGCCACTAACATATACGTCAGCTTATCACAATACCAACCTCTCTGTTGTCATAAATGCTATTAAGCATACATTTATTCACATAAATTCCCAATGATACATTAGAAAACATTGTTAATCTCCTGGATGGAAGGACAGACAGTCCATCCATGGCAAAACAGATAGGCTACGTTGATAATACAACTGCATTGATGATAGCAGTTGAAATAGGCAAATGAATATATTGGATATTGGTTGAATAATTGAATCCTGTTAAGATTTGTCTTGATATGACAGAATTGTGCTGTCCTCTGGCCCTGTACGGGCCAAAACCACACGAGTCCTTGCCGGTCCGCACAGCGTGTTGCGGGGCCCGTACGATTTGTTCAAGAGTTTTGGATCGTACCGTTGAAGGCCCGTAGGCAGTATTGCGGGGCCCTTGTGAGGCCTTCACGATTTTATACGAGTTCTCTGTAGGCCCGTATAATGCACTTATTGGTTATTTCGACCCGTGGCCTGATCCCTGCAGAGCGCCCGCAGTCTACCTGTTAAAAATGTAACCACTACTTCGTACGGGGGGTCATTTCTTACGGGCTTTCTACGGCCGTGCGGGCCCCCTTAACACCTGTAGGTCTCATGTGACATTGGACATTAACTCTGATTGACATATATGCTTAAAGGCCTAGTTGTACCCAGACAAAGCTCACTGCTTTGTAGATTCGCTTCTCACTCGGTTACGTAATGACCAGGGAGGTGAATTTACGGAGCCAGGATTGAATCTGGGAGTCCATAACGCTGACTTGATTTGTTCGTTCTTGCTAGCAATATTACAGTTGCTACAACATACGTAATATAAAGTTATACAGGAACAATCGAATCTGACAACAAAACCCCTTAAACATTCCAACAGAATCGGAATACACTTTCACAGTATGACATATGTGTTTTTTACCTTTCCTCAATTTTCTCTCTGTAGTTTTTCTATGCGAACAAAGAAAGCACCTACTTTTTAACTTGGGGTCTATCAAATTGTGAATTGCGGTATGTTTATCACATCTAAATATGATGTTACATGCTCAGACTAATCCGGTAATTGTATACCCGACATGCCATTACGCTACATGTAGAAAACAAGACGTTCGTATAGGCCTCAAAGAGCTGCAAAATTATCCGCCATAATTTAACACCTATTTCCTAATATGCTCAAAATAGCGCATAATTAAAGAAGCACATTCCGGGTCACTGCCTGAAATTGATATTTCTCATCAGAATGGCGAAGTCGCGTTTGAGAGTTGAGCAGTCGAGAAGTAGGAGGAGTAGAAGAGAAGAGAGACGCAGAGGATGGCCGTGATGCCCGTCAACTGGGCCGACAGTCTGTAGTCTGCGCCAGTCAGCATCGTGCTTGCTGTTAGAGGCTGATTGACCGCTTCTGAAACACCTACATACTTATGGTGATTAGCATATACGTCTGAATACATTGTCTGTACAATTAACCTTCTCAGACTGTATGTATGTATCTTTGGCATAGCAGAATTAATCCTCACATGTATCCTGACTGCAGTATTCCACCTCAAATGATTTTCCATTACATGGCATCCCATCATGAAAAGGTCCATCACAGTTTCTTGATCTGATACGTGTTCCGACGCCACATGTGACAGAGCATGCCCCCCACGACTGCCAGTGCTGCCACCTGCCGTCCACTGGGCACGCGTGTGTGTTACACTGACCGGAATGCGTAATGTATCCTGTACATGTTAATCCATAAGCATTGAATAATTGTATAGTAGTGTGAGCATGTTGTTACATTTATATGTAAAAGAAAGGTATGTATGAGTTACATTTATTGTATTTCATAGCTCATAGTGTTTTTACGTATAGCTCTGTAACACTGCACATCCATTAAACAACAGCTTCATTCAAAGGGACAATATAATAACAGGGTGTGAAAATCGCTCTGCTTTCTTTTGTACATTGGGAATGAAGAACATACTCACCTAATGTGAGGTTAGTTGTTGAGAGTAATCGTGTGGCGTTCCCCAGCGATTCACAGAGCATGAACCTCCACCGTGTTCCTCCACCACCGCAACTGGTCGAACACTCGGTCCAGCTCGTCCAAGTGCTCCACAGTAGAAGGCCATCCGCATCAAATGCAGCGTCCGATGTTTCGTCAGGCTGGCCTGCACCATACAATAGAATACGCGTTTCTTTAAAGCTGGATACCTTAATATCCTACATGTTCCCGAGAAATGTAGTCCCACGTGACAACCCATGACCTCGTCCAACAAGACACCCCACGACCTCGTCCCACAAAACACCCCATGACCTCGTCCCACAAGACACCCCATTACCTCGTCCCACAAGACACCCCATGACCTCGTCCCACAAGAACCCCAGACCTCGTCATGGGGTAAATGTTTATGCTTTGATCAGTCACTCAGTAAATGTGCTTTGATGAGTAAACTAGCCTGATGTGGTGAGCTTCGTGGCATGCGTAGGTCGTATGAAGTCTTCAGCGTCAGTCGGCGATTGTCGTGTCTCGATGGGAGTAGTAATGTGGTTTACAGTAGTGCGTGTAATCTCAGCTACCGGAATAGAATTGACGCTGATATCAGTGGTCAATGTCACTCCAGCCGCAGAAGAAGTAGAAGAGGTCCCGGGAAGAACTGCACTTCCTGTTGTGTTTGCTGTTAATACCCCCTGGGCTGTTTGATTATCATCTGTACAAGCGGAGTTTCCACTGCCTGCAATAAATGCCCGGATTGGTAGTTACAGCAGACGCGTTAAAGTTGAGTATAAACATCAATGTGCCATGCTGCCCCTATAATGTAATGATTCAGTGGTAATATCGTAATTTCAATTCAAACAAGGGCAGGTTATCATTATCTTAGCTACTCTAAAGAGATATGTATTATCCGTAATTAATCAGCTTGCACATGACCGAGTTATGAGGCGTGCTTATTGCCCATTCTAGCACGTGATTACGATGCGTCCGTGGATATCCCTTACCTGTAACTTTGAGGTCTGCCAACTCGATGGATTGCCATTCGGTATTGATCAAGTGCTGTGGCCCAGAAACACATGGTGCATTGTTATGTAGAGCTGTCAATGTCGTCTGATTGTCGTCTAACACAGTGAGTTCATACAGCCACAGCCAACACGAGTCACACCTCATAGCTATATGAACAATGTTCAAATGGAAAGGACGGTGCATGGGAGAAAACTGCAACAACAGACGTATACATATCGCTCGTCACAGTTACATAGTCAGCCCACTGCTGTCTAACATAATATCAAACCCGTTTACATGTAACATGTCGTAATTTAACTTACCTGAGGCATTGCAATCAATGGATTGTGTGATAAATCCAGCTCCTCCAGGTGCGGCATGTCATTAAGAAGTCCGCGTGATATGAAGCTGATGTTGTTAGCTTTAAGACTACATTTGATGAGCGTAGCATTCAGCAACGGTATCCAAGTGACGCTGCTGATTAAGTTGTTTTGCAGAACCAATTCTTGTAATGAGAGTAACCTGCTGATGTAGGCGTCACTCAGGTGTGTTATTGTCCCACTGCTTACCTCAAGATATAATAGTGTACTCGCTGCATCAGCCAGCGTCGGCATGGTCTCGATAGTGTTGCCCATAGTTACCACCTCTAGGATTGATCCATCCAATAGATGATCCGCTACATGAACTATATCATTGCTGATTGCGTGTAATTCTATCAACGACTGTGAAACTTGCTGCAATCCATCCAAACTAATTAATGGGTTGTAGTTCAGGGACAGTGTCGACAACACAATGAGCTTCCCTAATACCAGCGGGTTCAAGAAGGAAATGTTGTTGCTGTTTAAGAATAATTTTTGCAGTGAGGCTCCCATGTTGGTGAGTTCGGGGAACTTGTTAAATCCACATTGATTCAAAATTAATTTTGATATCTTTCCATTGATGAACATCAAGTCAAATTTATTTGAAAGTGGATTGGCTGGCAATTCAAGAATTTGGAGTTCTGAAAAATTGTTAAAACCAAATCTCAACTCAGCAATATCATTTTGCCCCGCATAGAAACGCACTAGGCTTTTACTGAGGGCCTCCAGCCCCTCGATGTCCGCCAACTTGTTAAACGAAATTGCTAGTTGATTAAGGTTGGAGAAGGGCTGTAAATCTTCAAATGATAAATACGTTACATAATTGCCAGAAAGAAGCAGAGTTCTTAAATATGCAGCATTCTCTCCTATGTCTGGTATCGATGTCAACGTATTCCATCGTAAATCAAGAACCGTCAAAGATGTTCCAGCAAATGCCATGCTCTCGATCTGCCTGATATCATTTCTAGATAATGATATGCGCCGAAGGTTGCTGAACATTGCAAAAGTGTAATTAGCAACGACTTGGCCCATATTGTTATTGCTGAGGTTAAGTTGGGTGATGTTTTGAGGCAATGATGGTGGTAAAGTATCCAAACCTTTTTCTGAACAATCCGCTGTGCCATTTACATAAGTCATACATGGCGAAGTTAATCCTGCTTTAGTTTGAGTTGTGATCAATAAAAACGAAATCACATTCAAAGGCAGCAGTTTTACGAAAGCCATTTGGAAAGAGGTATCCAATACATACGAAACCCAGTGACTCACGTTAAGTGCTTAAATGAAGGTGACGATCTCACGGAACGGCTGCCACCTACTGATGAAATGTCACATTCTACAATCCGCTGTTTCGACGGAGACTTATTAATGGGTTTTGTGGCACAATGCCAAGACTCACAAATAATGTTATCGAGCGTGGATACAGGACAGTTTGTCTTATTTAATCAATGTTGGAATGTTTAGTTTGTGCAAACTTTGCAGCATACAGTAAGTGGTGTGTTAAATATGTACTTAATATATACTAGGTATATATGCGTTACACAATTGTTCCAAGCCATCGCATCAGGTGTATATATGTGATAAGAGTATTTAGCAACAAATTGTTTGGGTCTACATAGAATGCCATTCTCCGATGTTAATGCATAATGTTGATTGCAAGAAGAAGACAAGGATGACTTATGAACAATCTCCCATTCACAATGAGCCAGTTTCCCACTGTTAATGACCTGTGTGCTGTTGCTTTGGGCACTTAACATATTAAGAACGATGAACCTTACAAGCCGCAAATACGATTTTGTTGACAGAGATGATGCAGTCAAACGATGTGAATCATCTTAACAATTGTAGATCAGCTTCCTTAAGTGAAAGATGTGGCAGTCACTGTAGAGCCGATTCGGTTACCATATGTTTGGATTCCTTAATGGATGGACCCTGTAACATAGGGACAAATATGAGAGCAGGTAATTATGTCATTATAAGAGTCAAATATTGATCCCAGCGTAATGCATGATGCGAATACCTGGCTACCTACATTACCGCGTCTAGACATAGTGTGTGTATGTGTGTATGTGTGTGTGTGTGCTGCATACGACCGACCTGACAACTCCATTAAAGCCTTCTGACCGTATCTGGTGCGTCCATTCCGGGATTGTACTTCATCGTTGCTTGTACAATAACCACACTCGTTCCAAGCTCAAACGATCACTATATAGAAATCCGTATTGAATGTGCCGATTTTAACTAATGTCATTGAATTACAGTTTAGTGTCAACCTTCCGGCACGATCCCGTTCGTCGCTGTTTCAATAATGCTTGTCTTTACTGGGTGGCATTCGTTCCTACAAAATATTTATATGTGTTTATTAAATAGCCCTGCCTCTGTAAACAGCTGGTTACCACCAGTATGATGTCATGTTATTAGTAACGACCAGAGTGTTCAGTGGCTATTGTGCATCAGTTCTATATACCAGTATTGAACAGATTCTACTTTTGTTGTCGTATATCATTACGAGGTGCTACTTGTTTCCGTTCTTTTCACAGGATCAATGTGGCTTCATGGACGTTGCTGTTAGCCCTGAACATGCCACAGCTTTTAGATCAATAGTGATTCGTTTTGCTTCTTATTTTGCTGGAATAAAGTACACCGAATTAAAGTTAAACAATATGCAATCGCCCCCTAGAATAACTTTTATTTTGCCTATTAACTGAATTGAATTGCAATGCCCTCCGTTTAGCGACTTACTAGTGCAATACAATCGTCTCAAAAAATCTCAGTTGTTCGAGTGACACATGTTATGTGATTTCCATAGTAGATGCATTTCTTTTAGCAAAACGCCATCAACAAACTCATTTGTTGACAATTCGGAATATTTTCGGACACGTGAACACCACAAACTGTCTAACACATAAGGACTAGGGTTTGTTTCTGACAGCAGTTGAGCTCCTCTGGACTGGTCCTGTAATGAGCTGCCGTTCCCAGCTTCTGTGTAGTTTTGTTTTCTCATAAGTTACTTTGGTTAATCAGCTAAGCGAATTGACACAATGAGTCCTATTTACAGTATAATTATCCCGCAAATGACATTTTGGATGAGTAATAAAGGCACATTTGTTTGGTCGAATGTTGTTCACAACATGCTTACCTCATTTTATCAGCAGCCTATACAGTTAAGGTAATTAACGATGTTATATTTGACATTCGTGGTCTGTTGCAGATGGAGGTCTGATTATATGCCTCAAAGGATGTATCACAGTTATAGCATTAGCATTATAAAGTAAGGCTACACAGTAAAAGGTAGGCATGATGTCTTAATGCTATGGTGTCCACTTAAGCGCAATCTTTATTTATTTTTTTGACATTACAGGTAATCAGCTGTACAAATCTAATGACACATACTGAAGGCTCTCACCTAGTTATTTATCCCGCTAATGCAATTTAGGACGGCAGGTTTGTGTCGGATGCATGCTATTTATAAAAGGTGTGGGGGTTACTTCCAGAGCTGGGAGTCATTTTATTATAAGATTATTTGAGCACTGAGCAAATGTAACACAGCCAACAACCGACCGATCAATACGTATGATGACTTCTCTGCTAAACTTAATCTGTGCCATTTATCCATCTGCTTCGAGAGGGTGGGCTCACCAAATTGTACCCTTCAACCCGCACAGTGACAAATGTTCTCCTTAAACGATTGCATTGGCTTGCTGACACCTTTGCAATACATTATCAAGACCGGGCTCAGTTTGAACTATCTTTTATGGATGGTCTCTTCTGTTGACCTTCATGCTACCTCTTTGTCTTCCTCATGTGTTGGGGTCAAAGTGTAACAGACAGATTACATCGATACATGGCCCAGCGGACAGTAACCTCTCATCACCATCACTAGTAGTGAATACGTGACGTCACGGTTGAGTTAAAGAGTTTTCTGTCTGAATCCGGGTTCTTAACGACGGACGGTACCGTAGCAAATCATAGCAAATATGGCGCCTTCTGGAAATATAACCACTTTATCAAAAGCATCATCCATTGCGATTTAAGACTACTGAGATATGTTTGATTCTTTTATGCTCTTGACACACGAATGTTTATCGGTATCGTAAAAATACGATTCAGACACAGGATTGTCGTCAGTTGGGATCCAATGGTCACAACATTACTTGTGATCTGACCTAAGACGAACCCGCAGTCGCAACTACGCAAAGGCTGATTACAGGTGTACCGACAACTCCGTTAGCCATAATGGTTAGCACACGCATGAAGTAGGACACAGAATATGGAAAGCCGATCTCAAATAAACTCGAAAGGCATCTGACTTTATTCTTTATAGCTCCGTTTTCCGATTAGTGCTTCAGCTAGCAAAAACAATATGATATTTACAATGATCCTCTTGTGCTACTGCGCTGCAAAAGACAACGAAGTTGAAGGAGCTGATTTACAGCACCACACGAGTCAAGCTGGCCCTAGCTGCTCACAAAGCCTCGCCACTAACGATAGAGCGTTGCCTAGATGCTTCAAGATAAGACGAACGCCACCTTACACAGTGACTCACACCTGGTAGACTATTACCGACACAAACAAACAAACAACACACACACACACACACACACACACACACACACACACACACACACACACACACACACACACACACACACACACACACACACACACACACACACACACACACACACACATTCACACATAGAAACACACACACAGTCACACGCACTCAGACACACACAGACATATTCACACACACACTGAAACACACACACTGACACACACACACACTGACACACATACACACTGACACGCACATACACACTGACAAACACACACTGACTCACACACTGACTCACACACTGACACACACACTGACACACACACACTGACACACACACACACTGACACACACACGCACTGACACACACACGTTCTATGCTGCGTTTCGTGGTTCGTATATGCACTAAGCGTAAGCTGAATGATAACAGTTCAAATGGCAAGTCGTTAATAACGAGGGAATGCAAATGTCTCTTTAAGCTTCTTGAACCTGCTCGTAACCCACTCTACATCCGGCTGAGCCAAGTTATCGACAGAGCATAAATACCACAGCTCTGGCTATTTATCTACGCTGATTTCATGTCTCATGTGCATGCGTTATTCCTCTCTCAAATCTCACTGAATTACTAAGACACTCGCATGTGAAGATGACAGAGTATGGGACTCACCTAGATCGATCAGAGAGGCCATATATAGAGGTAGTTCGATTTGAGCCTTGAGGTACTTGCTCAGATGTCAGCAAATATAAATCGCCATCGGGGTGCTTACACTAACAGGAGGCACTACGGATGGTTTGATTAGTTAAAACCCACTGGAGCAGATAAATGAATAACACAGGGTGAATTGTGTGGACCACTTAGTCGAGTGGGATGGTGGAGAAGTGAGGTGGTGGTGGATGGGGTGAGGAGGAGTGAGTAGGGTCCCTTGTATTGATTCCAAGACAGCGTCATCTCCTCTCTTGAGTGAGTCGGATGCTGCACATGAGACGGTCACTGACGAAGTTTTTTTTAGCTAGAAGCTGACCAGCCGGGGTGGCGGCCAAACAGGAGAGAGGGTAGGACACACGCATTGCACGCACACACACGTACACTATCAATTTCGCACAGTAACTTCCTTGTTGGACGCGCGTAATCACGTGAATACAGAGAAAGTGGATTATTGCCCATGACTCAATAAAGTAGTTCACCACATGCTTATCTCATTCTACGTTATCATCATCTAATCAAGTCCCACCCAGGCTATTCAAGTCGGGACAAACCTAGCCCCTCAACTACAGTGCCCTCAAGTGTAACGAACCCAGTATGGTGCAATCTTATCCATCTGTGCCCAATTTACTTCCTTGTTTAACTGATTGTTTCGTCGATGGCGCCGTCTACGAACACATACCTGACGTGTTTGCCAGTCATCACACCAAAACATACAGAACGCCCATTCAATGTCAACAACACCTGTTGTTGTATTTCTATACATTTATGTCAACGTCGTATCGAGTTCAATAGATGAGTTAATCATTCCATTAACTTAGCAACAAGTGTATATTCATAAATACGCGTGATTGCAAAATTAGAAAGAATTAGGTCAAGCACACTTAGTGTCAATAAATAACAGGTGATACTAATTTCTATTTGATTTCTCAAAACGCATACCCTTGTGCGTCTGTACACCAGCACATCGAGTAAGATCTCATCGCTCTCTACATGAAGTTCTCCGGGTTACCTTGCCAATTGTTGTTGTAAACGGGGGGAGGTGCGCCTCCGTGGGAGTGCTTCGACACCGGAAGCACAGCACGGGGCATCTGCGCATGCGTGAAGCCAGGGTTGTCGGCAGCGTAGAGTGGCAACCTCTTGTCATTTGAGTACATCGGCTGCATTTGCATCATATCACTGCTTGCTTTAGGGTTGCCTCGGACTTGGTTGTGTGGAGGAGGAGTGTTGTAGTCGCTGTGCCGGTGATGGTCATCAGTGGCTTCCGGTTCATCATAGCTGTAGGGGTAGGTCTTACGGTAGATTGTGACGAGTTTGAGGGAGATGATGATGGTTGGAATGAGGAAGAAGATACACCAACCCAAACTGAACCAGAGTCCATTCACCGACCACAGCATATGTACACACGCTTGATTGATCAACTCACTCACAGTATCGTACACAGGTCCGCATTTACCTACATCATTGCGCACGCCTTCTTCCACGCGTTCTGTGAAATTTTCAATGGTATTGTATACCTCATCGGCGGTGTCAGTGACAAATGTCTTGATGAGGGTATCGCCTTCTTTATTCAATTCCTCACCAGAGGACACTAACGATGACGTAATCAGGGGCAGGTCCACTCCGCTCAATGCAGCGTCTATATCAGTCAATCCGGCGCGAACCAAATCCTTCTGATCGGAAATTAAACTGGTGTAATTGTAATTGATAGAGGTCAAAACGGATATGTTGCCAACAAGAGCATCACCGTCTACCCCTGTCACATTCTCCAGTGCCTTTAAGGCATTGATCAGGAACGTTAGATTGGGTGTAGTTACGTCTTGGTCGAGTTCAGCATAGAAATAACTGAAATTCAAAGCAAAGATGTCATCCAAAATGCGCAGTGATTCATTGAGGTTCTCGGGAAAAACATCGATTGTCCCAATGCTGATGTTGATGGCCTTGACGTCATCCACGGCTTTCTTCACTTCCGTCAGATCCAACAGCCCGCTAATGTTGTACATGGAGTCGAGATTAAGTGCCGTATAAAGAGACTGATTTTCTCCACAATTGTCATATGACTCAATAACGCTGATGTTATCATCGATATCAATCCAGTTATCAAACACCATGAGCACCTTGTGCGATGACGGATCCTGATGGTGAACGAGGTGACGACACGCTTCCGTGTGCACTAGCCCGCCTACTGCGAACAGAACAACGACCACCAACGTGAAGATAAAGTAGAAGAAGAAACTGAAGCCGACTCCAGCTAGCAGCCAATGGGCCCCCATGGTTTTATCGGAATCACAACAACCTCGCTTTGGACTGCGTCGTTTGCATAGCATATCGTGAAGGAGACCGACTAAATTGAAGAAACAAATTAACGATACGATTATTCCAAGTCCAAATATGCTCCAGTAAATGACTGTCACTATCGTCTCGGAGTCGTCCTTGGCATCGTGTATGGAATCAGTGAAGACATCGAAGTCTATATCCTCAATTGTTCCTTTCAATTCGTCCAGTTCTTTCTCGATCTCTTTTTCTAGATCGGTAGCTATTTTTTTTGCTTCCAACACAGGACCACTTGTTGTGTCATTGATGGTATGTGTGATGTTCGACAACACGTGGTTTACGTCTTCAACAGTGGTCACGATACCCAGGTCTATAGTAGAATTAACAACAGCACTAGCCGCTTGAAGCATCAATGCGATAGCTGTAAAATTACCATGTACTTCCAGGGCAGATAAGAAACCGGCCATTTCCTTACAACTGACCTCTGTGCAGTCAGCGATACTTTGATTCAGTGCGTTTGTAACACTCGCTAATTCTGTATCCAACATTGCAGTTGTAATTGAAAGAACCTCTGCAACATCGGATGTGTGAGTCAGATTTCGGCTAAGCTCAGGCAATATCACGATAAAATCATAAAGGGCTTCAAAATGATCTAAAACCAGCGTTTCATTGTTAATGGTTTCTACAGCAGCCGTCGGAATATTGTCAAGATCCCTGAACACTGCATCCTTTACCTCACCAAATTCACCCAAGGCTAATTGCTCCATCTCCGACAAAGTATGGTTCAGATACATCTGTGCCGCTGGAATGGCGTTCGCTGCACTGTCAAAAATTGAGGTGCTGCCGCTCAAATCCTTCTTTAGACTTTCATTGACGCCGAATATGCAAGCTGCTCCCACAGCGATTATCCCTGTGAACAAGAAGAGGAAAAAGCCACAGCAACCGCGCGTACACCCCGTGTTTTTAGTTTCCTTGGGCGTCACTTTCCCGCCACAGTTACCACAGCAACGGCAGCATGGTACGACGAGACATGAAATGAGCATGACGATAAAAAGTACGACCCCGATAGCAACACACACGGTGAATCCAATCAGGTAGACGACCAGATCGCCCCAGTCACTTTGTATTGACTCGATGAGGGCATCTGGGGTCGACACGTCGAAACCTTTGTCGATAAGGTCGGTCAAATATCTAGCTTGCAGGATAGATTCCAAAAAGAAATTCGTCATTGTATACAGCGGGGATAGTGCAGAAGCCATGGCCTCCGTGTTAGGAATCCGGGTGTCAGCGTCGTGTTGCTGGAATGTTGCTTCAATATCTAGGATCGGGTTGTGAGTACTATCCCGGTCCGATTGACTGGTACACCAACCCCGCCGCCATGAGCACCACGACAAAGCCAGATATGGCTTTCATCTTACTGAGTTCGTAAGCGGGTCGCAATATACCTCCCTGATCTGGTTTCTTGTACGAATTGGAGCGAACCTGTGGGTCTACCTGGCATCCGGCAGCTTATATGGTTCCGTTCGCGAAGTCCAGTGCACGTGCTTCTTATATGCATCACGATTCACGGTGACTAATATTGAGATCCGCTTCTACACACCCATGATTCTGGCTGTTATTGGCGGGGTCTCTAGCCAACTTCGATATCACTGAACATCACTCCAAGGATGTCCTAGACATCTGGCGATCATGACATTAAATCAAATGCTGCGTAAAACACCCACCTGCAATCAACATACTAAAGAAAATTAGTTTCACTCAAGTTCTGAATAATAACAATGGTCACCTCGGCAACGCGAGACCCCGCCGGAGACTCCTGGTCCAAAAGTCCAAGAGCACCTGCGTGAGATCAACTTACCTTATCAGGTAGACTCTTGATATGCGTTAGTCCAGGTCCAAGAGTACCTGCGTGAGATCAACTTACCTTATCAAGTAGACACTCCTTATGCGCCAGTCACCAGCGACCCGGAATATAATCAAACAAGGCAGATGAAAGGTTTTTATTTGTGAATGATACAATTTTTTTTTTTCGCAAAAACCATTAGCCTATACGGATGGTCGATAAAACCATGAAGAATGATTGAATGACTAGTGATCATGAATCCACACAGACAGACACACACACACACACACACAGACACAGACACAGAGACACACACACACACACACACACACACACACACACACACACACACACACACACACACACACACACACACACACACACACACACACACACACATATAAGCATTCTAGAACACCAGTGAACCAGTGAACCAGTGCACAAACTAAACTAACCACTTGATCAACAGGAACTTGTGTTTTGAAGCAATGGACTACGTGAGGGATAACAACGGGGAGATGGCAGTTGGCGAGTTGAAATGGTGTCCGTTAAATTATTCGCGCCCTCTCGTGCCACCTTTAATCCGCTAAGCTCTTTTTGGGTTGTAAGTTTATTTCATGGTTTGCCATGACCTCTGATTGCTTGGTTTTTGTTCAAAATAGTACAGCTTCTTAAATGTATAAAAGATTTGTTTTGAACACATATGTGCTGATTAATACCACAACTCGGTAGCTACCAATATTTAGACTAACATATGCGATTTGTTGCAACGGATTTACTCCCGAACACCAGCAGATGGCGCACCTTTTTCCCCATTAGTTTACATCACATAAGTAACCCATTAACAACACAGCGATTCAGTATCAAAGCACGCGTATTGCACAATTCTGCTGGGAAGATTCAACCGTCCTATCAAATAAACTTTCTGATACAGCTTAATAGATTCACAATTCTTTTTGATAAACTAATCAGCCATGAGTTAGCTTGGGAAATGCCAGTGACACAGTCAAAAACCTTCCCTGCAGAATTACAAAGACCTTCGCTTGAACAGTGTCTTCTTGCTACGATGCCCAAAGTTTCATCGGAGCCTTGTTTGCATACATACCTGCGCACGAGCAGAGAAAACAAAGACTCATAAACTATTTATATACAAAAGTCCTGACAGCAATGAGTATTTGCCCACGCAAAATCAACCCCACACCAATCCGTAATGTATCTTTGGAATACAGATCTGTGCATCCGCGTGCATGTCCTCTGTAGAAACATCCGTTCCGTCATCGCATATCGCTCGGGTGACGATCTAACGTCTGATCTCATGTTGTGCGGCACATGCGCACTACATATTGTTGAGGTTAACCTACTTTCTCGTTGCCTTGTTAATCATCATACATTAGCTGTGGTTAAACGGTCAGCTCATGGGCTGCTTTAGCGGGGGGTTATGCGATGGCTACTTCCATAACGGGGGCATTAGGACATTTGTATGAATAATTTATGCATGACGACCCGTGTCATAAGCATGTATGGTCGTGCATGAAGCTCATGTTATTCGGCTCAGGTTACATCATGCTCAGAGTGACATCAGTTGTCCGTGTTATATTGTTTTAAACGTTCCAAGAAATGGGCGATGAAATGTCATCAGTGATACGGACGATCCACGAATGCATACTTACCAGACTTGTCACCCATTGAAGTCTGAATTGAGCATGAACGGATTATGAAGCAATAGTCATTGATATAGCGGATGATTGATACACAATCCACATCTTGTGAGCATTTAAGATAATATTTGTGACATGATGTATACTACACACAACAACCGTCACCAACCACGTGACATGATGTATACTACACACAACAACCGTCACCAACCACGTGACATGGTGTTTACTACATACAGAAACCGTAAATGGTGAGAGATAACAAAACATACCATGGTCGTAATCAGTTAAGAACAAGAGCAGCAGCAGTCCTCTTATTGCGCCATGTCTCTCCCGCATTATCAGGCGCTACGTACACACTACGGCACTTTATTGCGCCATGTCTCTCCCGCATTATCAGGCGCTACGTACACACTACGGCACTTTAAACATCGAGAGATAAGATAAGATTTACTATGCTATAAATCGACGATAAAGATTGTACACTGAAGTCTCATGTCAGATCTATCTGTTCATTGTTTTAAATACATTGTTCGCTATAATGCAATGTTGTATGCACAAAGTTCGGCTGATAGATGAAGCTCATTTATGAGAATAAGTATGCAGCGCCTCTGTACGACGGAAGCAAACGTTGGTAGCATAAACTGAAGAGTCGTAATCGGCGCTGAACTGGGGATATTCATTGTTAGCCGTCAAAATTACAATATATTCTGGGGTAATACTGGATTAATGCTTGTGAGCAACTGCATAAGTGACAGGTCAATAGAGTCAACGAGGTGATTAAGTATGATATGTACGTCTGATGTACACAGGCTTGTATAACCAAGGCTTTTCCTTTCAACAACAGTAACAATAAACTCACGAGCATGCCGTTGACGTATTTCCATTCAATGGCGGCCCCCGTGATATAGTGTGCACTACAAAACGCGTCTTTCAATTTAGTTCGTTAACACGAACAATGACCATTTTTTATGTAGACGTCAATAGTTGTTTGTGTCGTTACCATGGTTATGAATTTAAACAAGCGTGGATTACGCGCTAAGGGTAAACATATTTTGGTCAATATAATGCGGAAAGCTTGCATGGTAAGTAAGACAAGACAACCTGAACACAATTGTGCACAGAAGCAATGTTATCACATAGTTTAAATCCATTCGGAAGTCCACGGCTTCAATCCGTATTCCGGTTTTCTTAATGAATATATTCCATGCAGCAAAGTGCGACTAAAACCCTGAATAGCATCACACTTCAAATATGATGAAGTCTCCCCACTCCGTTGATATGAGAGTCAATACGCCAGTCTGTCCTTTTATTGGTTACACCGCCATATTTCTTGGCTGCTGATCCAAATAACGCTGTTTCTGAATTTTCTGGATGCGCACAAATGTCAGTTTCATTTACAATCATCAAATGCTGACAGCTCACTACCGGATGATTACGAACAATAAACAATATTTAAATTGCCATACATTGCAAAAACAATCTACCTACTTTGAATGAGATCAACATTGCGCCTCTGCTCTGCCACTGCGTTCTTAGCGACAACGACGTAGGTACGGAATGAGGAGGGCACGACCTCATTGATATACAGGTATGTCTCCCATGGTTCATCTTGGTGTTTCTTAACACAAATGAAATCACATAAATACAGACTGCTTGTTTTGCATTAATATCACCAGCTTTCGTATGATCGGTGCAAATATGCATATTCAGTAGGATTCGTACTTCAACAATGGTCCAAAGGCCGTTTTTAATGTCTCCCTCAGATAATATGGTGGTATTTCCAATGTGCCAGTAGGTCGCTGTTGGGTCTGGTTTGGCATTGATGGAACACCTAATAAACAATGTCGTATCACCGACGTTGGAAAAGGTCGGATAACATTTGTCCGTCTTAGACGATACACATACATGTGGGTCTACTAGTTATGAAATTATACCTTAGTATAGATATGATTGAGATAAAAAAACACGTACAGAGTATTGCAAGTGAGACTTCAGAAAATATAGGTGGATGCCCATTCATTGCTACTGTACACTTCAGTATGCTTCCATTGTCTTCAACGTTTGGAGTAAATGAGCTGGTCCATAGATGTGCTGTATACCTCATCTCTCTTAAACCGATTACTCCTCGTAGCTGAACGCTTGTAGCATACTCGAAATGTTCACTTATATCCTTTCATCCAATTACTAAAGTTATATCTGGCGGGGGTAGCGCCCACTGCAATGCATCCAAAGGGTTGCTTGACATGTGCATGTAACGTAAGAAGTTGAAGAGAATATATCTCACTTATAGACGTAGCATTAACTTGTGATTGTCCGGCCTCTGAAGGCATAGAATCCGTAAAGGTGCTTTTTCGGAAAAAATTGCATCGATAAATCCTGCACACATCACAATAAATCATTAGCATTGTGGAAGTGCACAGTACAAAGTGTAGTCAATTTGCTAAAGCGTTTTATCGAAACAATGCCTTACGTCTTATGAATAAGTAATGAGTAACATATCCTTTAATGGACGAATGATGACCTTGAACTTCACATGTGTAATAACCACTGTCTTCAACTCTTAAATCTGCAACATTATAATAGAGTTGTTAATGGCAACATGGGTATTAAAGACCGTGCTATTGTGATACATCTAAACACATACTCTCTAGAGATGACAGTCCTGATGTAGTCACGTGGGTATTAACTGATATCATAATTGTAGTAAACTAACCAGAAATAGATAGCGTCAATTTGTACCGTGACCTTTGTTCAGATAAGGTCACTTCAAACCGCCCCGTGGCTCGGAATTGTGGGTTGATATTCCGCATCATGGTAATGTATGTTACCTCGTCTAGTTGAGTTTTCGTCCATAGAAGGGGGCTGTCGAAAAGATTGTATTCAGAATCGTAGAAATCACACTCTAGCTTTACGCTGTCGCCTGCGTTGAGTATGTCAGTTTTGCTCTTGGTAAGCATATGGAATGTTTGATGCCATACTGAAAATCCAGAAGTCCACACGTTTATAATATGATACATATTATAAGATGTGGATGAAATGTAAAGCTAATGGTCTGGCAAGCAACTGCAAATACCTTAACATCAAGTTACTTAATCATCACATATGCTATATGAGTAACCTAGGTCACAGATCATTGAGCCAATAACAGCACAGACATGTTAGATGCTATGATAAAACGACTACTGGTCACCAGGTGGCTTTGTCGGAAATAAAGGCACACTGTCATGTGCGTTATGATGCCCTGCAAAACAGCTATAGAACTTCTAAACAATGTGGCCTGATTATCAATGTTGACAAGGTTCTATGTGACAAACTCTCATAAAACACTGTAGTATCTCATGCTATTGGGTTGCGTCAATGAATAGTTTCCCTTGCGTTGCCATACGACTTGGGCATTATAAAGCAAGCATTTGCATTGTTTTCCGTCAAAGACCGTCGCTTTCAAACGCCGGTCAAACATCTATCAAATATAAGAAACATCTAGAGCAAAACAATAAATGCAGCGTATTCTCGAAATGCAATCTCAGATATAACAAGCATTATAATTAATTCATGAAATGCTGATCAACCTGTGTGTATCCACTTGGGAATTCCACCTATCTACAATAGTGCAAGATTCTTAATTCAGTGGAAAAGATATGAAAATAATCATCAATGTACTGGGTATGAACTCGATTCAACCGTACCTGTCCCTATTGGTAACGTCTCATGTTTCGTCCTAACTCATCTCCAAACATGCAAATGGAAGTTGAGATGAATCTAAAAACGTTTCAATGCCCCATATATATTGGTTAAGCGCATAAGATGTTGCAGTATTGCAGTATTGCACAAAGACGCACTCACCTTGCTGTCCATGTAGCAGGAGACACAACAGGATGTAATTGATTTGTGATTGCTTCATGATCGTAAATGATGTAACCACTGATCATTACACGAGACGACATCCCTCTATGACGTAGGATAGCATCAGAACACAGGCTGGATCCTCAGCGCACGAACACGAGTGGCGAGTCGTGTACTCTGCTGTTCTGTGGCTGGCTCGCTTTGATGCTGCTTCTTATGATGCTAGGGAAGCCGTACATGGCGCTGGTGTGCCTTGCAGTAGCGATATAATGATCACTGCTAGTGTGTCTTGTTCTGCGCAGCGCAGCTCATGGCCCGGCCCATACCGGCTTAACGCCTTTTCACACACACAGCCACTGATCTAGTACATTGATCTAGCAGCGACATTAAATGGCATTGAAACTATTAGGAACGGTTTGAATAGTGAAGGGAAGTTACGATTTGTAGCAACTCCATTGCATGCAGCTGCGTTGACCATTCCTGGGATTCAAGTGGAACCACTCACATCAATGGCGGCGGCCCGTTCGATTGTAGCAAAATATATTCAATGACAAAAACATCTTGCGGCCGTTGATTAGAATTTTGACCTCATCATTGACTTAAAAAATCAACCAAAGATGTATTCCAAACGATGTCATTCTTTTAACAGGTGCAGGAGTCTAGTGCAAGGACTAAAATAACCTTCGACATACCAATTGGGTAATACAGAGTCAAGTGAGGCTTTATTTATTCAGTGCCTTCCATTTGTAAAGTGTTAATCCCGTAATAGCCATTATTCGCCTTAACATTCAATTGAACTCGGCTCCTAAGACTCACCCCGTTCTTGCGGTGCTCAATGAGCCCAATACGATATTTTTGTGGGGCTGATATTTCACAACATGTCAGTTGATGTGATAGCTCCGCCCTTTGCTGTTTAGCGGTGGTACGCGCTTACAATATGACTCACTGTTCTGATAGGTCTGTTCAATTGCACCTTCTAACTTCTCATCTCCGTGTGTATTTGATAAGCCTTATCAATACGATGATCTGCGACCTCAAACTGTAACGTCTCTGATGTGTTAGTATTGGGACTGCTCGCGGCTTTCTTTGTTTTAGTTTATCTGCAATATATCCTGCAGTTGATCCAAATGCGACCACAAAGACTATTCTAGCCAAAATATTGGAGAAAATATTGATAATTGTAATAGCGGCTACATCTCCCTGGCACTGACAGGCTGAATAGGAGGCAGGTCAGCGGATCTGTTACGTCAGAGATCGAACTAGCTGTAACATACCGCAATAAGGTGAGGTAGGATTATCATAGCACGATTGAACTTGTGCACTTTGATTGCTCCGATCAACTTTCTGGTAGGCAGTTATGTACGAATTGCTATTTCCCAATCATTGACCACAATATCGCAAAGCTATTTGGAGATTTCTATGCATTCTCTACATAATGAATCATACCAGTTTACTTAACGAGAAAACTGCATTAGTTACATTATGCAGTTGTGATTTTCGTGTGATTATGAATCATATTTTGCATTATAGAGGATAGCAGATGCCGAAACATGCCCGTTTCAAATAAAGCGATACACAGCACTGCCAATTCGGAGTTATCATTTGCCGCTCTGAGATAGTGTGATGTAACAAGGCGCTGGCGCTGCATCTTGCGGCTACCAATTCCTCCATTAATACTGGGGCACCTCCATGAATGACTCGACAAGGGCGGCCATTGATCAGGTGAGGATGTGATTGGCAGGGGATGATTTTATGGAGGCCTTGTGACATCACATGACTCTCGAGGATTGGTGGTCTGTGTGATCTATTACTGGGGTCTGCAGGTGACTTGCTTTACGCTTCTCCTTGGTACACTCTGTATGTCAACAGTATCCCCATGTCCATCACGCGCATTCCAGTGAGCTAAGGTGCACTACCCTTATCAAGCACACATAAATAACGTTGTATCGCTAAAACGATAATTTGGCCTGATTGGAGTGTTTTTTATGATTTCGGTTGCATTTTTATGGTCCATTTCTGTTATGGCCTAAATTTGCCATCTAGTTGATGTTTAATGAGAAAATCCCACTCGATATTGAATTTAACTGTTAAATCCACCACTGCATAATACCGGCTTTACACCAATATATGATACATGCAAGGGTCATAAGGTCTGTAGTTAGTTTTACGGACTAGCGTGTAATCTATCCTTAATGATCTATAGATTATCCGTGCGGATGCTTACCTTGTGAGTTGCTGATTGTGACAATAGATGGGAGGAGTTAAGGAGAGCGGCCGCTGTCATGTGTCCCTGAGGAACCAGCGTGTCTTGCCTAGCGCCATCCCATTAGCTAGGCGTGGCTCATTAATCACGATAACACTACAGCTCTGTTAGTTAAAAAATGCGGCAAAGTATGCAATGGTGATATGCCTTTCATACCTCAATCACACCTGCCAAGTCCTGCAAAAACTTCCGCATAGTTAAATGCGCAATATAACCAGAGAGAGCTCTCTCTTCAGGCATGGAAATAAATATGTCTAAAACAATGTTGAGTCAAGTTACGAAACCATGAATATCTTCCATTGTAAATCAGCGTCCAGACGCTCTGCCGCAATATCATTGGTTAGCGGTGTTTCGTTTGAAAGATTTCCGGAGATTTTAAGGCAAATTAATGTTGGTAACACATGTTATATATGACAAAAGTGTATAGAAATACATTGGAAGTCACAGTGGACAATAGTTTGAGGGTTCAATGGCCGCTTTATTAGATAGCGATATATTTGGAAAGCCAACATTCTGACCTTGATGACCAGCACGTGGACAATGTTAACCCAGCACTACAGTACATTGCAGTGTTATTTCATTCACCAACAGAAAGACATCCTCTTGTGATCGACTCTCTATACTTACACTTAACAGAAAGGCTGTAAGAACTCAATAACAATGACGTTTATACATTATACTGACGTTTGTGGTCAACTCTTACCGGGACAGGGCTGTGGACATAAACTAGCTTAGAGTTTCTAGCCTTACAGAAGTTAATGACATTCAATAAAGTATATGAACGACAAAGATATTATAACACGATCATATTAGTTGAAAGCAATGGAGCTAGCCATATAATATGATATCCACTATAGGGCATACTAAGCATGAATATGAACCAAACTGACAGTGTACTAGTGTCTTTTATAGAACGGCGTCTACTCTATACCGAAATGTAAAGAAAGCGATTCTAGAGACTAACCAAGCATCGGCATTTTTCTCTGATATGATGTTTTACATGGGTTCATCCCATTCGATATTTACTCAACTTGTTTTTTTGTTGTATATGCAAGTTTCATAAATTAAACATTCCATAACATATATTATGCAATTGAATTCAATCATCCTGGCATGAGATAACAACGCCTTAAGAGCAATGATAGGGTCAATATACAGTGCTAACAGTAGCCGACCATAAAATTCGAAGATGCCTTTCGCATAGAACCTCATCTGAGGCAATACTTGGCCAAGTGGTTCTTAATTAAATGTTATTGGTATTGTGTGCTCGCCTTGCCACATTTATGAAGTTTGCAGCACAGGGTATTCCTCCATTTTATCTCATTTATTGTGCAGAATATGTCCGTTGTTAACAATAGCGATGTCTTATTGTCTTTAACTTAACTGTATTGAGTAAGAATTGGACGAATTCAAATGATCCCATTCAAGCACTTCTTGTAATCTCCCCACACAAGGGCGTCTCTAGACGGTGATAAGCCGTGGCTGTAATGATGATTTGCCATGGCCTATGCGCCACGCGCCTAGTTCACCCCGTAGCATAATACTTTCCTTCTTGGCAACACTGCGCTGTTTATCTCGGGTTCTTCGCTATCATATGTTAAGGCCAAATCGAATCAACACTATTCTACTGTAAACGCAGCTTGTACAACCATCTTTTTTAATTTTTGCACATCCAGTAGTTGACATAAATTCCAATGCGCACTTTCCGGTTGATGTCAAATCATAATAGTGACTGTTGTTATACAGGTGCCACCCAATCATAATAGTGACTATTGTTATACAGGTGCCACCCAATCATAATAGTGACTATTGTTATACAGGTGCCACCCAATCATGATAGTGACTAATGTTATACAGGTGCCACCCAATCATGATAGTGACTATTGTTATACAGGTGCCACCCAATCATGATAGTGACTATTGTTATACAGGTGCCACCCAATCATAATAGTGACTATTGTTATACAGGTGCCACCCAATCATGATATTGACTAATGTTATACAGGTGCCACCCAATCATGATAGTGACTATTGTTATACAGGTGTCACCCAATCATAATAGAGACTATTGTTATACAGGTGCCACCCACTCATGATATTGTTATACAGGTGCCACCCACCATATCTAATGTTATACAGGTGCCATGATAGTGACTTTGTTATACAGGTGCCACCCAATCATGATAGTGACTATTGTTATACAGGTGCCACCCAATCATGATAGTGACTATTGTTATACAGGTGCCACCCAATCATGATATTGACTAATGTTATACAGGTGCCACCCAATCATGATATTGACTAATGTTATACAGGTGCCACCCAATCATGATAGTTACTATTGTTATACAGGTGCCACCCAATCATAATAGTGACTATTGTTATACAGGTGCCACCCAATCATGATAGTGACTATTGTTATACAGGTGCCACCCAATCATAATAGAGACTATTGTTATACAGGTGCCACCCAATCATGATATTGACTAATGTTATACAGGTGCCACCCAATCATGATAGTTACTATTGTTATACAGGTGCCACCCAATCATAATAGTGACTATTGTTATACAGGTGCCACCCAATCATGATAGTGACTATTGTTATACAGGTGCCACCCAATCATGATAGTGACTATTGTTATACAGGTGCCACCCAATCATAATAGTGACTATTGTTATACAGGTGCCACCCAATCATAATAGTGACTATTGTTATACAGGTGCCACCCAATCATGATAGTGACTATTGTTATACAGGTGCCACCCAATCATGATAGTGACTATTGTTATACAGGTGCCACCCAATCATAATAGTGACTATTGTGATAGTGACTACAGGTGCCACCCAATCATGAATGACTATTGTTATACAGGTGCCACCCAATCATAATAGTGACTATTGTTATACAGGTGCCACCCAATCATGATATTGACTAATGTTATACAGGTGCCACCCAATCATGATAGTGACTATTGTTATACAGGTGCCACCCAATCATTATTGCTTCAGTCTTCATATTGAGCGTATAACG
Source organism: Urechis unicinctus (assembly GCA_034190875.2). Classification (NCBI taxonomy): domain Eukaryota; kingdom Metazoa; phylum Annelida; class Polychaeta; order Xenopneusta; family Urechidae; genus Urechis; species Urechis unicinctus. The sequence continues at coordinate 5,104,364 of CM067358.1, read as the reverse complement.
ATAATGGATGCGTCGTAATAAGAAATGGACAACACAAGTTAATATTTAAGTTAATATTTCCGTCACAGTTGTACTAAGCAAGTGAGCTCTGGGGACGCATATTGCATTTTCGACCAGCATTTTATCAAGTGTTCCTTGTCATTGTCAGCTACGAAGAAGCGGCAGCATGTCATCAAGCGCTATGTTATAAACACATATGGTACGTGTGGTGTTGCAAAAGTACATGTGCAGTCTGAATGTCAGGCGGTATTTATAAGGATGATCCACCACCAGGCGTGATGTTATCGCTTATCACGTCATACAGGATATATATCTATATGTGTATGTTTAGGCTGGTCAGACAACATGCTTTGTCTGTGTCGAATTCATCTCGTGCTCAACCCGTACGCGCGTGCAACACTCGATTTCTTTCCTGCAAATAATTTGCTTTCCTATTCGCGCCATTAATCTGTGGTACGATATATTCCGTGTTTTCCAACCAATCTCCTGTCGTCCCTTGAATGTTAATATGGTGTTATGTCAGCGGGGCTTTGAAGTCGGTCTTGTGCCATGTTATAACAGACGTAGAATGGCCTTGTATATATCGTATACCTTGTGTGTCGTTGCGTGAGCGCTGACAGTGTCATCCTAGAGCTATCTTGTAGATGTTCACTTGAGTTTTGCCGTTGGGACTTCCTGTTATGTATTGTTTAATCATTGTCAGTAATAGCTCCGGTGTAACGGTAACATGAATTTATACCGTTACGAAGAGTTAGTCAAACACAGTCGGCGATATCTCGTTTGGACTATATCTCGCGAAGGGCTATATTTCGCACCTAGAAAATAACATATATCAAGAGCCTTTACAAAAAATAGACCTTTCGCTCCAAAAAACTTACCACCACTCGACGCTATTCTTCAATGAATGCCATCGATAGTTCGTTTCCGAACAAATCGCGATACGAAGTCTGCCATTTTGGAAACTATTAATTCTCGCGATTTCCCGCATTGTCTTAGCATCCCAAGTGGGGGCACTTACCCTAACTTGGATAGGAGTGTGCCGCGGGACCTCGAAATCCCGTACTCGTTGAGAATGAGAAAAAGAACACTCCATCGTACAAGGTATTATGCGATTGTCTAACCCGTCGTAAAAGTCGAGATGTCGAAAAAACCACCCCCTTCGTGCGGCACATGTATACTATATCCTTACACTTATGTGCCCCCCCCCCGGGCTTAGCGTTAGACTTCGTCATTCTGTAAACAAACATGTTGCTGTGTTTCGGACTTTTTACCGCTTCCCAAATTGATCGAACTATAAAAAATTACCATAGATGAAATCCCCCGCCGAAAAGGGATAAAATCGTCCGTAAAACATCATTGCATTCTATAACTCCATCACTTGTGTATGTTTGGTGTTTGGTAGTTGTCTGAATCGATCTAAAAATATTCGCATTGCGTTGTTTCGAAAAACGGTAAGACGTCTACGAAGACGTCTTGTAGGGCTATGTCAGTAATTGATTTTTCCTACCATTCTATCACAAAAGTATTTGTTTATCGAATTGAAATATTTGATTTCGGTGCATATTAAAATCATTTTTTTATCTGCTGTAAGAGATTATCAGAAGGCATTTCTTTAAAGCTGCTGTTGTTTTGCCGTGAGATAAATACATTTAACAATATGTAGACAAGAAATCCTACTTTCAACTATACACATTACTATCCTGATTATCATTATATGGGACTTGTATTGACACAACATGTGTTTTGCAGTTGAGATTATAATAAATAATTGTTTTTTATCCGGGTGTTTGTTAGCGAATGAGGACGGGGATTCATATACAATATGTTGAGCATGTCCCGTGAGTCGATTGCGTTGCACAGGAAATAAATAAAAGACAGTTTTGTTAAAGGTGCCATCCAGAATGTTTGATGACTGACATATTTCTAATCTACCTATAAACTCGCACAAATTTCTAGAACCATTATTCAGATGACCAAATGTATACCAGGACTTTTCAATTTTATATCAGAGATAAGTTAAACAAATTGATCAAATATTGACTATATGGAAGGATAAATACAATGAGTGTTATTAGTTAAGTGGACCAAATGGTAATCAGACATGAAGATTAGACCAAGGACAACATAACACGTCCTATAGGACAGGAACTAGCTCGATGAAGATCAAGTTAAGGAGTATTCAGGGTACATCCGAACTTCGGCTCGTCCATATTGAACCTACCATTGAGCCCGTATACAGTAGTATTGCATAGAAACCTCCGCTGAATGTTTCTGCATGTGCGCTCGTTGACATGTTCACAATTATCTAGCGAGAGCCCTTATGAATAACCGGTTCAAGCATGCCAATCACAATATATTGCCGATTTCATTAGAATTATTTATTCTGCTTTGCTGAACATCTTGAAGCCAACTAAATCGATTTATTAGTCAATATATTCATGCAAATTGCTGTTGTAATTATCTCCTAATTAGAGCAAAATTTTATCGATTTTGTTTCCTTTCGTTTAACAGCTTTGTCCTTATCTTTCGATACGCCTCCTGTTCAGTAAAATCTTCCAGGCATCCTGGAAGCTCGTCTCTAAGTGCCACCAGGATACCCTCTTTGCCACAATGAAAAAGAACAGACATTCACTAGTAAGATAAATCAAATTTTATGGTTGGTTTATCTCATTCTTTACACAAACTATTCGCATCCAATGAGAATGACGAGCGGTCGTAGGGGCATATTAACGTAGTGACGTTAGTCATCGCTGTTGCCTTAGGTGACTTCAATGTGGCGATGTCATCTGACCACGTATGACACCTCTGAGGGTCTAGGTTCTCATCGTGCCAACGCGAGCAGATCACGCCCCCTCATCACCCTAGTCATCCTGGCAGCTATGCAAAATCAACCAATCAGACACCTGTTGCATAGCCGCCGTACAGCACGAAACACCCATTGACAGATATACATCGAATAACGAGTGGACCTCTTCAGTGGCTCCTTCAAAGTAACGTAGCTGAGATTCACTATACAGGTATCAGAAATTACCCAGTTTACGTCTATTAATCACCTTCATTTCGGCAAGGAAGTGGCCCAACGGGAGTCTCCTGATATTATTGGGGACTCCAGCCAACCCCTCAATTCCTTTACCTATTGCAAAAGGACGAAGAGAGGTGTTGGGTTTTTTGTTGGAGAAATTAACACAAATCGAGACCATGAATCCGTATCATTATCCGACTCCATGTCAGAGTCGTCAGGCTTGTTTCTTGTTTTTACTGAAGCGTTCTTGAGTTTGTTTATGAGCTATAATATTAGAATAAATTTCTTCACTGGGGCTCCTAATCCACCATGGAGCCCAGCAAGAGGGGGCGTCAGAGGTGCGCGGTTCAACAGCATACATGACGCCAGGGATACACCAGTGCAATACTTAAATTAACGGCAATTAGCTACTCACACATTAACTCGATTGACCTGTTATGCAGCCGCCAAGGATAAACGGAAAAGAGAAGAGAAAAACTATGTGGATGAAAACGGATGGCAGGAAGAAAATGGAAAAAGCAAGAAATGATGAAAACAATTATCCAATGGCATGTTTCGTTCGACAGGACCAAGCCATTCTAGCCTCTCGTCCAGCTGTAATTCGGGCCAAAGTGTTGTGCTGCAGATATTGCCTTCGCAAGGACAGCTCCACTCAACCACCAGGATCCCATCTTCCACCGACACGAGTCGCAACCCACGGCCAACAGGTTGCCCCCTATTAATCGCATCTTACGACATTCTGGACAATACAGTGGGCCTATTTTACCCCCGGACCCACAGGGGGGTGCTTCTGATGGGACTGGAACAGCACGTTGCCGGAACACACACAGTATCCAGCTGGTGGAGGTGCAGGTTCTGGACCGTACGAAAGGCGCCTACACGTCCTATGACCATAACTGGCCTAGATTAACACACATATTAAAATTGGTAAAATGTCTCTTCGGAACAGCAGCTATAAAGCTATGCAGACAAATACTCAAATATTGTGTCCTATTTGTTGCAGCAAAGGGCCTCTTGAATGTTGTGTACAACTAGCAGAAGTATGGTATCAGTAGCAGTATACACTAGTATAAACACCTCTGTCTCAAGTCTCCAAGCCACTACTTTCTCGTCATATCCGGCCCTGATTTTGTCGATATGGCTGCATGCTGCATATACACCCTGCGATACTCCCACAAAATTAAGGCTGGGGACAGTTGTATGGGATGCGCCTTGCTAACAGAGGTCCACACTCATCATGGCTTGTATGATACTGTATCGCCATGGATTGCGGCTGTAATAGATAATACCCAGCATCATAGCAAGCCAAGCATTCCTCTTTAGGAGTGCATCCTCCTCAGTGAGAAATCTACACACTTAAAGAAGGAGCAGACTTTGTTTATTCACAGCAGCACCAAACCTCGCCAAAATAATGTAAGTGTAAGATAGGAAGTTCATTCAATGATTTTAAGCACTACTTATAGACAGAAGACTAAGTATCAAATAGAGACTGCCTTCTTTTGTTTGGCAGTCCTCTGTAAATCGCTGGGCCAGTATTTAGGTGGATGGCAATGCTACCACCAGCACTTTGACAAGCAAAGGAAGTGTTGTACTTGCTTCCGAGAAAACGACTAGCGGCTCCCTTGTAACAGGGTTTGCAGGGATGAGATAGTACTGGTTACATTGGACATGACCCATGCCATCTCACTTCCAACCTCCTTGGCCGGTACAATATGGAGGGCGGCCTAGGCAGCCAAAGAATTCGCAATGAAGGTCCTAAAGACCTTGACATGCTGACTGCCGTCAATGTAACCCTTAGCTCGATCCATTAAGGACGACACTTGTATCCCTGTTGGGGCTGCAGAGTGGCTTGATGACTCAGCACTGACACCTGTTGATGAGCACGTGCAAGGTGGCGCCTTTGTTGCTGTCTCTGACCAACCTCTTGGGCCACTTTGGGGTGGGCACAGGCCATGTGCTCTTCCCCATCGATCGTTTCTAGATAGTACGGAGGGTCAGGTCTTTAGGACACGACCCGCATATCTTGAGCTTGGCCAGGTTCATGAGACCAGGGAACGCTTTCCATGCTGTGTATGGGGAAGTAACAGCGAGCAACTTATACTTGAGGTAGATCCTCTCTGGCCATTCATCACCACAGCTGTTACCATAGAATAAGCAAATTCATAAATCAATGAGAGACCGCGTTGCCACTTAGCTGGTAGGTGGCGACACAGAGCAATGCGGTCGCAAGCCTCAATGCCTCAATGCCTGTATTGCCTCAATGTGCTTACTATACAAGACGCCTATCTATACAAGATTAGTTTCCATTTTGTTCTACTTCGACGAAGAATTCTCGCAGTCGGCACTACGTCAGGCTGTCACATGATATAGATAGTGGCGAATTGTTTAGGGTAAAGTTGTCATTGTCAATACGCTGCGCCTCTCGGACGACAAACTTACAAAATGGAACCAATGAACCACTGCGAGGTCCTAATTTCCACAGTCACTATCTTTGTCTGTTATATGCTATGTTGAATCAGCATTATAATACTTTAATGATGGTGAATGAAATGACGACCAGCTTCGTCTCCTTGCAAAATAAGGTCCCAGTCCATGTCGATTTTATACCTTCTCTAAAATGATACACGATATGTTCGAGGTTTGTAGGAATAATGACAGCTAGAAGGGTGGCATACATTGCGCGTGGTCGATTGGAGCAACATTGAAATGTCTGCCTCACGGTATCCCTTTTGACATGATCTGATAAACTTTTGGTCTGCTCTGTTGGCTCACGCAAATTGCAATTTCGTAAAATATATCGACTAAGTTTCTATTTCACAAAACGTGCCAAACGATATTGCAGCGATCGCCCGTAGGCTTGTGGCAGCGCAACATTAATGTTGCGCTAACTGTCACAATTTTGGTGGTAATGGTGTAAACTGTCGGGGAGGGGTGTGTGGCCGATGCCTGTACTGAGGTGGCGTGTTGATTGCATCGAGGGGGTGGGGAGGGGGGGGGGGCGACGTTGACGCTGGCCGGTCAGCGTGATTATAGCCAGGATAGCTTTACTGGCCGACGACTTAATGGTTGTGGGGGGAGGGAGAAATGGACGGGGTCTGGACTGGGTGGGGGCGAAGGGTGGACGGGCAGGATGAAAATCCTGTCTAAGACCCTGATTGAAAAGAAGCGTGGTTCTAAAAATGTTGCCTATGTTCTCTCCACCATTTTTACATTATGGCTCCTTAATTCGAACAGGACTTATAATGAAGCTAAATAAAGGATAGGAAGAAGCAACTAGGTCGGAAAGTTATAAGGTGTAAATCTAGGATAAATCGACTCACTTGTGAAATGTGTTATCAGGAAATGTGAAATGTATTATGATGGAAATGACGGTTGGATAAAAACTTGGCAAACTCAACGCGTTTGCTGAGGACAACGTAATGCACTATACCAGTTGTTAGTAACCAGGTCAAAGACGACCGCAGAAGGAAGTACGTACCTCGATCGAGGTACGTACCTCGTTCCTAGTACGGCGTACTTGGTTTTAAGTATGCATACATAAACATTAATTTTCTCAACTGTTTTTCAAATTGTGACATTATTTACTGAGATTTGGTTGGGTTAAATCGTGGAAACCCTCTTAGTAGTCACAGCCTCGATTTGAGACCATATTTAGCGTTGCCCATGTACGAGAAGGCTTTTCTACGCGTTTTCAAACTTTAGTTCGGCGGCCATCGCGTGTCTTTTCCGACGATTGATGAGGCAAAAATCCTTTTTGAATCAGTCTGGCAAAGTAAAAAACTTACTTTTTGCGGAGCATAGTTTGTCTAGATTATATGAAATACAGTTTAGTGAAAATTGTATGGCATATTTGTGACTTATGGATGATAACATCACACCCCATGTCAATCCATTTGCACACCTGATATTTTTGTACTACAATCGAAGTACGCCGCACCATGGTGGTTTCAAACTTCGCTTGTTGTCTACCCGGGTCTGATTGAGAGTGTTCATATACGCATTCAGTTGTGTTCAAAAAATGAATGGTCTTCTCAAATAGAGTAACAAAGCAGCCAGCCAGGTGTTTGATATTGAACAGAATGCCCCCAAAAACACCGCAACAGTAAGTTTTCATACTTTTGTTGACCTGTTCTCTTTGTGTTTTTGAAAACTTTTGTTTTAATTGGATGTTAGGTTATTATTTAAGGCTTAACAGATGGAAATGAGCATCATTACATATGTAATGAACATTATCATTTTAGAATACTTAAGGTTTACCAGATATGGAATGGAATGTTCACAAAATCACAGGGTCAGCGATCATGTTGTATTGATATTGACTATGCTTTATTACAATTACTTCCATAGCAATGTGGACAGTGGTCATAAGATCATTCCTCATCGGTAAACTTCATGATGGTGTTTATTCTACATGCTGCTAATAATTGAGTTTCTATCAGCCAAATCATATGCCTTTAATCACATGCAATATATCATGCAGATCCATATTTTGATAAGAAGTGGAGGAACAGCAATGTTTGAGTTAATTTTATTTTAGAAATAATTCTCAAGTAGCAAATTGTGTCCAAAATCACATACATACAATATTCGTTATTACATAATAGGATACCGAGTAATCCCGAGTGCAGGTACACTACCAATCAATTACCAGTATCACAATGAGGCAGACATTGATAGCAACTATAGAAATGTTATGACTGTTTGACAGCTAAAGGTATATGTATGATGTTGATGCAATAAGTGAGATACAAAACTATGATATGTCTAGGACAGGTTACACAACGCAGGATAAAGCTACTTAAATAGGTCATGACACAGATATGATTAATTGATATACCTATACATGTACAGACATACATATTACAACAGTGAGTGTTGAATGACAAAACTAGAGGAAAGCATGTACAAAAGGTGGGATGGCATTGAAAACGGAAGGGGGGGGGGGAAATGGGAGTGCAAATTGATGTGATCTCGTTGAAATCTAATTGAAAAAGACAAAGAAGTGCTGGTTACCTGACCATATCCGCGCGGGATTTAATTGGGGCAGCCTCTTCCCTTCTAAAGAGAAAAGATAAGGACTTATGCGATAGATAACGTTTACAAATTCGACAAATTCAACCTATGTTTTTTATGAAAATGGAATCCAGAATAAAATATTCTCTCTGTCTCTGTTGTTTGGAATGGAATATATTGGAAAAAATTACTTAAACTTTCAGAGATCCCAAGTGAAAACACCACACAGGTTAAATACATATTGCATACATAGCTGATGAATGCCGCGAGAGCGGAAACGAGAGGAAGAGGATAATATGCACAAAGTCTTATGAACTTGTTCAGCGATGTGAGGGCAATATTCTGGTTGAGTATATAGACGAGAACAGGCAAGACCTGGTACACCCCTCACAGGAATAGCTTCTTCATTGAGAGAGTCGAAACCAACTTTCAGCGGCTTGGAAGGCGGCTCTATGGACTGATCACTAACGGCTGAAGGAATGTGCAAGTCTGGATAGATTTCATCCACTTCATCAATGCATGATTGACAGAACTTAGGAGCAGTTTTTGTGTAATGGACAGATTCTGTTTTTCTTTGACACCATATGGAAATTTTAATTTCAGGTTGGAAATTTTGATTTCAGGTTTCCAGTTTCCAAACATCCTCATTGTGATTGAAGGCTTTCAGAAGAACACCGTCTTGAATATGGCTTGGCCCATAGCTGTTCCATTCTGAAAAAAAACCCAAAGTAAATCAGATACTGGCTAGTCAAATACATAACATTAAATATTATAATCTATGTTTAAGTACACAACACAAACCAGCAATTCCTGTGAGATTGTTTTATATCACTCTCTACAAATTGACCACCCCATCTGTAGGCTGCAAACCTGTCCACAGGGAACAGCGCCGCCTTAGACGCATCGCATTCATCATCAACCAAGGACACCAAAGTTTCTTCATATGTTACCACACGTGAACGTGCAGTCCATCCACCAAAGAGACTAGTGTTTGTGTTAATGTGCAGCATCTCATTGTGAACAGACGGAATGTTTATTGTAAAATAAGCGAAAGTTTTAAGTACTAGTTCAGTGTTTAAAGTACTTTGTTATCAAGTCATCTTCTATCCCAAAAAATATATAAATGAGTTTATTATCTAGTTTAAATGAAGGGAGACGTGAAGTATGCGACTGCATCGCAGTTATATATATCGGAAGTACCTGAAGTATGATAAAGAGCAAGGCCTTTGGTGTTTTGCACGCGCTCGTCTCGGAGTTTCATTATTTTACAGGTGTCATGCAGATTAATTATTGTTTGATAATAAGTTATGTATAAGTCATCCCATTGCAAGTAATTGCTATTCCTATACAATGAAAGGCCGTTCGAGGTTAACGTCCAACCTCAGTTGAGATGTGTACAAAGTCAGACTGCAGAATTGGACTGACGTTGATTGCCGTACCAACTTCAACCAAGTCACTTCTTGGCGTTGAAGAGTAAGGTCATACGCATTCCAAATCAGCACTGTTAGTATCTGAACACTACTACAACCCCACCACCCTACACTCACACACTCCTCATCCATTCTACGTTTTAGCACGCATATTCATGTAAACTTTCATGCAACGAAAAGCACGTCGCGCGAACTTCGTTGTTATAGAAACGCAATTCCGTACCCTGACGAAAATCCACTACAAACGTTTTGAGTCGCAAAAGGCCAGTCTGATATGCATTAAATACTATTTATTCCCAGACAAAATAAGCTCTCAAAATTCTCAGTGCCTACACAGCCTTACACCTAGCCATGGATATAAAAGCATTGTGTTGGAATGCATTGTGTATGTACGTGTGTGAGTTAGAATGTCTTGTATGGAAGAGAGAGCGATGGAGGTGAGAGCGAGAGTAAAATAATGCCATCTCTCCCTTCTGTTGAACCCTCTCCTGACGCCAAGAGATTCAACATGATGGTGGGAAAGGTGTTTTGGGCTGTTGGGGGGGGGGGGGGGTGGGTTGCGCAAGTGAGAGAGAAAGATAGAATATATGTATATGCTTAAACGTCATACCGTCCTGTGAGTGGTTTATCTGTACCCCTGCGGAAACACCAACCTAAATGCATTTTAAAACCTTCCAAAGCGCCTTAGAGGTGTAGGCAAACCCTGCACAGAGCCCTGAAAATCAACATACGTCTAACCTCCAACCCTCACTATATGTACAACTCCGATTAGAACCGAAATTGCACCACGTTCCGCCGTTGAAATCATCAAAACATTACCCCAGTTATGGCATGTTTGACTAGATCTGCACCTGGCGTTAACATAGCAATCAAGACACACATAAGAAAACAGGTACGGTTGTTGAAGTTTGCATTGACATCAAAGCTGTTAATTGCGATCACTATGTCCTTATATGGAATGAAAAGAGCGGATATTCGAATTCAATGGCTTTAGCCAAGCCCATCAACTCAAGGGGTGATTATTGCGCGAGTAGCTAATCAGGGTCTTAAAAATAGCAGTGGGTTCTTTAGCCAATAATTAATTAGTTTCACTTATCGCGATAACCGATGACACCAAATTAATTCCTTCATCAATAAATAAGAGACACTAAGGACAAATTATGACAAGATTTAAATAATTTGTAGTGCAATATGATGTCACTTTGTCATCAGTTCGATCGATAGGCTACCTGTCAACACCATTTTAAAACATTATAGTACTTCTGATGGTGAACTATACACAGTTACAATTGTTTTACGATGGCACTGATGTTCGTATATCTATATCAAAAACGTGACACGGAGATCCCCGCCTTTTCATATGCAATCAAGGATATTTAATCTAGAGCTATATATTCCGGTATTACCCCTATTCATATGAATTAAGTCTGGAATTCGAACGTCAGTTTTGAGTAGAAATAACAGAACAGAGTGACGACAAGTTGGGTGACTATGCTTCACGGGTGACGTCACGGTGATGGTGACTGCTGGCCAGTCGTGGTCAGCTGTCAGAGATGTCAATGAACTGTTCCCTGCTATTATAATGGTGGTTGACAGTGACGTCAATATAGAACGATTTTCAAGGGAGCCGTACCTTGGTTTAACATGCGGACGTGACCTAGTTTGGAAAACGGACGTCATTATATAAGTATAAAAAGCGCCGCTTAGAAAGAAAGTCACTCGGAAACAATGGTCTCCCTTTTTTCTCTCCATTTAATAACCCATTTCGATTCTTTTTATACAGCCCGAAATTGAATAAACTCCTTACCACGCCCCACGAGGCTAAATTGACATCATGTGACCACAGAGCGTGAAGTCCCAAAACCGCCAGGGAAATCGAACATAAAAAATGTATTTCAGAAAGTTACTGTTAAGTCAATTAGTTAAAAAAACAATCAACTGATCCTAATCAAATTATTATTTAAAACAACGCTGAATGAACCTTGAGGAATTTCGAAACTGACTGCGTCCGTTAAGAAAGCAGGTGAACTGTTTTATGATATCTCCCGATTTTAGCCCGGTATTTTATCTTGGTGAACACTCTGGTCATATGGCTGATATAATCCAACATGCACAGGCAATGAAGGTGAGTAGATATCTCTTTTATATTGCGTTCATAATTATAACCGTCTGTTAAGCATTTCATAACAAGTATACATGTCACTGTTCCTTAATCTATGTGACTATATGATAATTTGGAACGAGACTTTTCACGCTGGCAAATTAAATAGGAGACAAACGTGCTTTCAATCACTAGCATATTTATTCACACACGTCTCATCTGTGAGAAGCATTTCACGACCGATGCGCGAGTACAAATGAATCTGTTGAAAGTAACCCTTTGATTTCTGGTAGAAGCATTTTGAGTACACCTACCAAATATAATGAACAATTACGGAAGAGTTGTCACTTGCCTTTTCAACCATTATTTAATCTATCCTATGATAATGCACACCATAGTTGAGATTTACCTGATTGTTTGTATCCGACTACCTTAACATCTGTGCGGCGTCTGTGAGGCTATCAACTTGCATCCATATATTGATATGCTTATTCTGTACTCATTTCACTATGTAAAATGTCATCTTGTAGTTGCGCACCCAGCGTGGTGTTTGTATATATATAGATATATATATATATATATATATATATATATATATAGATATATAGATATATATAGATATATATATATAGATATATATATATCTAGATATATATATATATATATATATATATATATATATATATATATACATATATATATATATATATATATATATATATATATATATATATATATGTATATATATGTATATATAAATATATATATATATATATATATATCTTTCTTTTTTCTGTTCCATATTGCAAGACCGTGGAAAACAACAAAAAATGGAAATGACAACGTACTGCACCCCCCCCCCCCCCAAAAAAAAAAAAAACAAACAAACAACAAAAAAACAAAACAAAACAACCCAATCTACCACGTATATACAACATGGAAAACAAGTATTAGTTCCAATATCAAAACTACCATTTAGGCAAATGTAGTCCCAATATAAATATTACTATGTATGCAAAATGCAGGCAAAACGCTACAAGACATGGAAGTTCGCACTCTTCCCTCTGTTTCGACCCATCTACTCTTGGAGAATACATACGACAGCAATCTTGTTCCCGATATATCGAAAGTGGACCACTTGGCTGGAAACAAGAGAAGAACACATCTATAACCAAATCTTGGCCTACAAGTGTTTGTAGACGACATATACGAAAACAAGACTGCGCTTCGTTCCGAGGCAAACTATTGTGCACCACAGGAGTAAATGGACAAGCCAAGACTACAGTATCCAAAATATATACAGCCGCAAAAAAAGCATTGAAGAGAGACTACACCGCAATAGTCCATAATGTCCATAAACAAAGAGAGGCAAACGGCATTCGAAATACAATGGAGAAAATAGAACGCAATACAAATCAACAAGCCACACAGTTTTGGATGGATATATACAAAGAAGAGCCACAGATACTCTTAGTAGCCAAAATAGACGTTTCCAAACTACTTATCGAACAGCTAGAAACATATCCACCAACATTCCAAAGACAACTTTTAGCCCTAGGATAGGGACGCTATTTCAAAGACTACAGAAGAGACTATTCTGGAGTCCTAGACCACAGTTCTTGACAACACAGACTTCGTTGGAAAACATGTATGTACAAGGATGTCTACAAAAGTAGAAGGACCCTCGAACAAAAATATACAACAAAGTAGTTCCCAACTTTGAGGCTGGAGAAATACGAGAACCTGTTGGAGGACATCTTGCAGACTATGTAGACTGAACAAACAAACATCTACGACAAACATTCCTACATCCCAACGTACCAGTCCGAGGTTGCACCAGAATAGAAGTATCGCTATACAGCGGAATTGTAGCAACAACGAAAATTGTAGAAGACGTTCTAGACCTTGAATCCCAAGACGAGTAGTACATCCACCCCAAAAAACAGTGGGAAAACCTATCTATATGCCTAGACCGCTGTCTTATATATATATATATATATATATATATATATATATATATATATATATATATATATATATATATATATATATATATATATATATATATATATATATATATATATATATATATATATATATATAAATATATATATATATATATATATATATATATATATATCAATACCTACATGTAATCCTACATTTGGTCAGCAACCCGCCACGTATCTAGTCTGAATTCCCAAGTTGTAAGTTTGATTTAAATCTTCACCCATCCCTATCTCAATAATTGATTTTGTGAGAGGAGTTGCTTTCAAATGAAGCGGTTGTGTTATTTTAATGTTGGTTCGTTACGTGATAAGTGCCTAGATATTTAAATTGTATAAATATACGAAGTGGTTATTCAAAGCTTAACACAATGGCTCTATGGTTATGTGCTTGAACGAAATCTGATGTGTCACGATTCTTGATTCACAAGTTTTGATGAAGTTGTGTCGCGAGGAATGTGGGAATTTAAAGCATGAAAACGCAGCTATACATTACAGCATCTTTTACATATCATAACGAATTTCAGGCGTTATGACAGGGCGGCCATCATGTTCCACATTTCCATCACCGTTCACGTTCATCACGCTTATCACGTTCTGCTGAACACCCTCTTTACCCGTATTCTGTCTTCTCATGTGAGTGACAAAAACTCCCTGTGGGGAATACTCATTATCATTGCAAAGGAAAGGGGCTGCGAACAGTTTAATGAGGATGTTAACAGTGTTGGATGTTCAAGGGTAAAACCGAACATTTGAATAGTGTAAACGACGGTGACACAAGTTTGTATAGACTAGTGAAATATAACTTCACCTACAATCGTATTTAATCTTTGTATAACGTTTGATTTAATAATTTTTTATGCGCTTATCAATATGGATTAACATATAAGTGGCTTGGGAGTGTGCGCGTTTAAAAAGTGCATTTCATGAAATATCCTCATTATTCTACCATGAATATCGCTTGAGCGATAATACCAGATGATGACGGAATTGCGCATGTGTATTACCTCTGCACGGGCGCTTATCATTATAACATTTTCCTAAACGAAGTTCGTGGGTTGTTTTCAAGGCGCCGATATTGATAAATGTTCCATAAGTTGGTGTTCCCAATACAAAGAAAGGATAACAATCAAGTCTTTTCAGCAGCTACACAAGAACGAAAATAAAAGAGGTGTTACCTCGAATCGGAAAAACTGCAGCTTCAAGACTCATACCTGTTGGATTTACAATATTTATTTAGGTAAGATGTGATGTTAGTTTGAGACCTGTGAAAAATTCTAATAGAAACTATTTTTTATGAAAATGCATATGAACAAGAAACAATGTCATTTTGTCCACTATGTTTGTTACCGTGTTCTGTCTGTTAATTCACAGGTGAATTAGACTAGCTCCATGGAAATCCTGGCAGCCATAGACGGGTGAGTTGAAGTTTAATATTCTTAAATCAAGATGTACAAAACCATTGTTACTAGAAATGATGCATGGTTAAATCATGATATTTATCAATATACTTGCGAATTGAATGAACAACAAAACAGTTTGACAGTACGTATATGCTTTTACAGCGAACATGAAAATAACTCAAAACCTCAGAATTTATTGTCAGACAATTAGCCCAATGGGTTCATTGTAATGTTAGATTTATTTATTTACCGGTAGTTTTTCAAAATATTTTTCAATTCGTCTAGAATGTTCCTACACCGAGCTACATGCACTCTAGTAACCTAATGAGTTTTGATCCGTGGGCTTTCGGCCTATAACATTATGATATCAACATTATGATATATCTCATTATTTTTATGACTATCCACGCTTCATCATCGCCATCTAATAATCAGGTATGAACCATTTTTACATATAGCCACGTCATGTGCGACACGCCATTCCTTCTGCTCATATATTTGGTTTCTCTTCGTTTATCCTGACAAAAGAACATTGAAATGTAGCACGTACCAGCGTTCTCTACCCTAGGTCCGATCGCTATATCCTCCAGGCATGGTCGGTACCCACAGCCTAACCACCCGCTCGTATGCCCCAGACACCAATCTGTATCCCTTATGTACCCGACTGTATCCCTGGTCTATATCCCAGCGTAACATGCAGGTTTCCCCTTTAACTTACCTAGCTTTCCCGTCATAATATATTCCTTGGTATATGTTCTTTTCCCGAATCATTATTCATCATTGACCTGTGACCTGCGTTGCTTAACCGCTTGGCTCTGTTCGGTTTAATAAATCTATAAACATGTCAAATGTGACAATTTTGGTTTATGCTTTGAAAAAGCGGGGGTATTTCTTTGCGGTGTTACCTGAGTTCCCATTGAATGGCATATATAAAACATGACATCAGAGAAGGAGGTAAGATAATAGCACATTGCTCAGGGGCAGCAGTTACTCGGCCAAAACGATCACCCTGTATTAATCATTGAAGGCATGTTGAACCTATTAATGATTTTTGCAAACCGCCATATTATCATTAAACCTTTCTTTTGTATTTGGGGTCTTTCTTTCTTTTTTTTCATCTCGGTGGAGACAAAAAGGTGGAGATAAGTTATCAGTAAAAAGAGAGGATGTGGAAGAATGTGTTATATATTTGTGATTGATTTCCTGCGAGAGGGTAATTATGCACATGTCAAATGCTAGGTTCGAAAGCAAAAAGGTCAAAGAGAATGTATTCGGATCATTATGAGCAACACTGTGTCATAACGTGCGTGAACGGTTTACTGGCGATACTGTTCTCCATTCGGCTGATGCTGTATATAATATAGCCATGATAAATATGTAAGTATGAAAAAGAATAAGGCAGAGATTGCTTAAAACCTACAAATAAGATCGATGATATGGACGGTGATTGATCTGAGGAGAGGGTAAAATGAACAACAAGAATAGAGGTAATTAGAACGAGCTTCTCGCCTTATTGCGTTATGATAGCAGTGAACAATGAAGATAATGTATGGTTTCAAGGGCTTTGGACACGTTAAAATGGGCATTTCATCTTAAATGGTGAAAAAATTCATTGACCGATTCCCACCTACTTTCGGCAATTATATCAATCAAATCGACTATGTCAACCCTGTTATTTTAAAGGCCTTTGTCGAATCAACTGCTTATTTTTTAGGGGATGTGAATTATAAAGCCAGATATGTCATGTGGTAGGCGCTACCAAACGGAAGCAGGAAACGAGCGGAGTTTGAGTAACCATGACATAAGATAATGGAGTTGCGCATGCGCGCATTCATGACCTGGTGGCCACACATTTGCATATTTTCGTAAAAAAAAATCGAATGCTGTTTTCAAAGCGCTGATATTATAAATGATGGATGATTGGGTGTTCTCTTCAAACACTGGATTCACTGTTTTGGTCGACACTCACAGCAATTATATCTCTCTCCATGACAGACTTGTTATTGGTTATTGCATGGTCACGTAAGTGATATGGGGAGGAGCGTCCGAGTGTCATTCCCCATATCATCCGCGTGACCATCCGACAACATACTTATCGCGATGGCACCTACACGCGATAATCAAGCGCACAAGGCGGTCTCCTAATAATGATAATTAGCGTGAACCTATGTTATGAAAGGTATCTGCCTGGGACCTGTAAATATGATAGGTATTCCCTTAATCCCCCACTGGGCTTCAGCTGCCTGTGATGATGGTTTCAACTATAGGAGTTCTCGGAGATTTTTGTTTTTTCGACGCTAGTGATTTTGAGACGGATTTTAGTGTTCCTGATGGTGCGTTTGTTGCTCCCTTGGATCCATCTATAGATATCAAATTGGAAGTAAGATGTGCTTCTTGTGCTGGTCGGTTCAGCACCAACACTGTAGCGCAGTAGAAACCGCTGAGCAGGTGTTAGAATTTCGCGCCTCAGCATGATTTCAAGGAGATGGGATAATACCGTGACTTCCCGATGAGCGATACACAACCAGATTTGCGGCTGACAAGCAAATGACTCTTAAGAAAGCCTTCGTTGTAAGACCGTAGTGTTGTCATGCTAGAACGGGTGCTCTGTGAGGGACCTTCTCAAATCTGGTTGCTGCTTGGTGATATATCGACACGGTCGCAGTTATCGCACGGCAAACTGTGCGTTTGAGGCGATATGGGAAAAAGACCGAGCTTTTTCTCGAGCTCTGATTGGCTGAGAGTAGGGTGCCATGCGATAAGGTACATAACGCCATAGCTAACATAACACAAAGAATCCTTGCCTGTGTAGAAGCCGCGTGAGGAGATCGCAGTGATATAAGAGCATGCGACCACGCCCATTAAAACAAGCCCACCACGTGATGTCCTTGAAAAGGAACATCTCGTTTGGTCTACACTATCTATCCAATAGACACGTTTTCACCAACCAGTGGCCATCAAGGACATTCTAAATATCAAAACTCGCGTTATCATTGGGCCATACACATACCTCGACGAAACGCCTTTATTTAACAGTTTAGACCGGAAAAAAGTGTCTTAAAAAACTAATCATTTCCTTAGCTAAGTTAAACCTGGATTTGACAAATATATTTCCAAGCATTCTCACCAAAAGAAAGTGGAGGGTCGCGGGTCATGGGCGTGGCCTCGTTCTCAGGCGTGACCTCGTTCTCAGGCGTGGCCTCGTTCTTAGGAACAATTTCATTACAAGTACGATGCTGTATCCTCCATGCATACATCGGCTCGTATGCCCCAGACACCAATCTGTATCCCTTACGTACCCGACTGTATCCCTGGTCTATAACCCAGTGTAACAAGCAGGTGTTACAATAGGTACCAGTCCGTCTCCTCCATGTAACAGTCTGTATCCGCCAGACTATGGTTTGTATCCTCTAGGATTCTGTGTGAATCATCCAGACTCGAATCCGTATCCTATATGCATGGGTTTGTCTTCCCCAGGACATGGTCTATATGTCATAGGCACCAGTCGGCATCCCTGAGGCACATGTCAGTATCATGCAGGCTCAGCTGTGTATCGCCACTACCGACCCCATCCGCCACACCCAGACACCTGCTGTCTGTGTTGCATAGAGAACTCCAGCACACATGTGTATCATCAAGACTGTCGTGTTTATTCCACAAGACAGTCGATGTGTTTCCCCCAAGTAAAGTTGTATATCGACAGGGCAATGATGCGTCACCCCTACCCCACACAGCCAGGGGAAACTAGATCTCATCTGACACGTTGTTTCCACCAAACCATGGTGTGGACAAAGTTATAACGCGATCGCTTAAGGTCGTGTGGTTTTCAGTTCGTCAACAGCCACCACAGAGGTTGCAGCTTCCTTGTTCACACTCATAATATTAGTATCGCCAGAACTTCTTTTATGTCGAATTCTGAAGTCGAGCAGGTGGGTCATTGCTATATACCCAATACCAATTTTAGAGGATCTTGTTCGTTGTCTGAACACCGATTATTTATACATTTACTTGCCCTCAAAACGAAAGTAAAGTTGAATGTTTCATAGACTTCACATCCGAAGCAAATTGATTTATCCTCCAGGTATGGGTGTGTTTCATTAGGCATCAACCTGTGTTACCTAGGTAACGGATTGCATCGTCCTACACATGACACGTCAGTATCTCCTACGCCACAGGTAGTATCCCCCAGGAAAAAGTCTGACTCCCAACGGAACCAGATTTTATCATCCCTGGCGTCAGTCTGTAACCCCCGAATATATCCACAGGAAGTGGCTTACGACTCCCAAGGCAGTGAAGTGGATCCCCACGTATAATGCCATCCCAACCCCCTTCCCCCACAACAGTGGGATTGGTCGATTTCCCCAAAAATACCCCTGAGAAAGCTGTATCCCAAATTAGCAGTTCGCGTTCCTCGGAAAACAGTCAGTGGAACAGGGTCTTAGCCAGGATTTGAAAACTGCCCGTCCACCCCCACGGCCATCAAGTCATGACCTGGATCACCAACTGATTATCATAACGTATTTTATGTTGGCTTTCATGAACGTTATGATGTTACTTCATGAGAACATCATGATGGCACTCGTTGAATTGGTGCTTATGTCATGTATATTTCAAGTTACAGTAAATGTCTGGCTATCAGGCTGAATGATTCATTGATAACTCGACTATTCTTTGATGAAAATGCTTTAAAGTGAAAGTACACAGGTAAAATGGTTCACTCAATGTGCAATTATGACCATTAGTCACCGGTCGAGAACTTCACGTCAGCCGGCCGAAAGCGGGGGAAGGGAGATAATGTATGTGTGCGTGCGTAATGTGTAATATCAGACTGTTGTTAAAAAGCAATTTTATTGCAAATTAATAATATATCAGACACGATTCAAGGAATCATACAAAACTCACAGTAGTTATACAAACCATTAGCGATACGTGAAACACACTGAGCGTCGGTCATGCTATCACGACACGGCTTGTCAGAGCGCGCTTTCCTTTCACATCACCCTTATCGCGATTATGACAGTTTGCACCACGTTAACCTGAGCTGGCACAAGCAAACGCGCAAAATAAAAACTCAGCGTCTATATAATATTTTACGCAATAGTAATTTGTGAGCTTAATTCCCGAGCTAACAGTGCAGACCAAAACTTCACTAGATCGTGGGAAAAGCGATACCGCGAGGCAGACATTTCAGAATGATGCTCCAATCGACCGTGTGCAATGTATTCCAGCCTTCTAGTTTTCACCATTCGTACAAACCTCGAACATATCGTGTATCATTTTAGATAAGGTATAAAATTGACATGGACTGGGATTTTGATCGTTGATGAGCGGTCAGCACACTGCGTCGCTGTTTGCCTTTAAATGTGCTGTTATACTGGCTAGGCAAATACCTTGTATCCGGCCTGGGAGGCACGGACGGGCGGGTGGGTGGCAGGTGGACGGTCTTTAGAGAGAAATTCCAGCCCGTCCAAATTGACGACTCATCGGTCCAATGGACGGATGGACAGGTCTCTGACTGAGACCTTGCCAGTGTGGAATGGTTTATATTGCGCAGGGAATGGTCTGGTTCGCTCCGTGAAGGGTCTGTTTCAAACAGATGATTGCACTCGTAATGGTCTGTTTAGCAGCGGTAATGGTCTGTATTGCACAGGGAATGGTCTGTATTCCACAGGGAAATGCTGTTTAGCACAGAAAATGGTCTGTATTGCACAGGAAGGGATATAAATTGCACAGTCAATGGTCTATTGCACAGGACAATGTCGGTATTGTTCATGGAATGATCTGTATTGCAACGAGAATGGTGTTAATTTCACAGGGAAAGGTCGGTTGTGCTCTTTGAAGAATCTCGATTGCGCAAGTAATCGTCTGTATTGCACATGTAATAGTCCGTTAAGCAAAAATAATGTTCTTCATTGCTTAGAAAATCGACTGCATTGCATTGAGAATAGTCTGTATTACTCAGGAAAGGGTCTGTATTGCACTGGGAAGTGTTTGTGCTGCTGAGACAATAGTCTATTGCACAAGGAATGGACTGCATTGCTCAGATTATGGTCTGTTTTGTATAGGTTATAATCTGTTTAACAAACGTGATGGTCGTCATTGCTCGGGAAATAGTCTGTATCGCATAGATTATTGTCTGTATTGCACAGAGAATGTGTATTGCACAGGGAATTGTCTATTAAGCACAGGAAATTGTTTGTACCTCACAGGATACGATCTTAATTGCAAGGGAATGGTCTATTGCTTTAGTCATTGTCTGTATTGTACACGGAATGGTATGTTTTGGAATGGGAATGGTCTTAATTTCTCTGGGAATGGTCTGTTTTGCTTATGTAATATTCTATATATTTAACAAACGTGATGGTCCTCATTGCACAGGAAATGGTCTGTATTGCACAGAAAATGTCTATTGCACAGGAAAGGGTCTGTATTGCACAGGGAATTGTAAAGAGATGTGGAGGGTTAGTGAGGCGGTTGGGGATCAGTCGATGGTGGACCGCTCCAAGCGTGTGGCTTTAGAACACTTTGTCTCGGTGCAGGACACACCCGCGTTTCTCGATCTCCCTTGTACTTGGTTGACTAGGTTGGTTTTAGTGATGGGATCGTCATTACCAATAGTAATGACAGGCTTCTGGCAGCACTGGAATGGGTCTGCCATGATCCGTCCAGACATCAGCATCTCGTACCATTGTTGCGTGCTCTGCCCTTGGCGGACATGGACAGGGCGTTTCTGCGCCAATGCATTCATGATGTATGTCTAAGGACCAATGCGGAGGCAAATGCATCTTAAACGAAGTCATAGCTGCGAAGCGTGCTGATGTTGCGGGAGTTACAGACACCCGGCTGACTACGATCTAGATCTCAGTGAAGTCGATGGTGAATGGAGACAGCGAGGAAGTTTATCTCATGGTTGTCACAGATGAGCAGGTGATCATGTGTGGTAAAAGCGGCACGTATACCTGTCCACTGGATGATGTGTACCATGGAGACAGCACACGGATACAGAAGCTGAGCTCCAGGTATACGACGCCCAATGATTGGTGCGGTGTGATGCTCAGTGAGGACCACCAAAGTGTTCTGCTTATTGGAGGGAGCAACAGAACTGACAAAGACACAGACACATATCCCCTGTACAGGGGGGCTGACAGGGACATACTGGGTGACACACAGACAGGCTGGCAACAGGTGCCATGTAGCTGGTCATTGAAGAAGACGTTAGAGTTCTCCTCGGGTTGTTGCGTCGTTAGTATCCCCAGTAAGCGCTACTGATTACCAATACCACGAATAAGTAGTATGATCCACCACCAATCGTGACGTCATCGCTTAACACGTTACACAGTGTATATATCTATATGTGTATGTATAGACTGGTCAGATATCATGATTTGTATGTGTCGAATTCAACTACTCATGTGCAACACTTTTTTTCTATCCTTCAAATGACTTATAAGCGCCATTGAATATGTGGTACGATATATTCCGTTATTTCCAACCAATCTTCTGTCATTCCTTGAATGTTAATATGGTATTATGGCGGGGGTGCTTTGAAGTCGGTCTTGTGCCATGTTAAAACAGACGATGGCCTTTTATATATCGTATACCTTGTGTGTCATTGCGTGAGCCATTGGGTCTTCCGGCTATGTATTGTTTAAATCATTGTCAGTAATTGATTTTTCTACCAATTTATTTACGAAAGAATTTTTTTTATCAAATTTATCAAAGACCATTGTTTATTAACTATTAATTCGGCATATGTTAATTGATATCATGAAAAAGTTGAATGCAAATTAAAGTCTTTTTTTCTTTTTTTAATTCTGTTATATACTTTTGGTCCTGTAAAGGTCGTCCATGAATGATGCGTAAAATCCAACCTCTCGTGCCCATATATATTTGAGTATATTGACGGAATACCGATATTTTGAAATCATTTTCAATCATAATGGATTAGAAAAATAATACTTTTTTGTAGATGGGATCATATTGAGCCAATCGGTAGCGTTTAGCGATCTAATTCAATGTTGCAGGTAGGTGAATAATGAGAAATTTGTTTGGAATCAATCAAATCTTATAATACTTTAGATATACATATTTAACACTCATGTTTAATCATTATTTCGACCATTCGGGCTTAAGCATATATGGTCGTAGGAAGATATATAGATTTTTAGGTTATGTCAACGAAGTCTTTTTTTTAAAACCAACTGAATTAATGAGCAACATCCACTTGGCAGTTGTCAGAGGGAAGGCCACACATGAACAACACCTTCATTGGGTCGCTGATATGTTGGAGGAGTGCCGACGCAGGGCACCTTATTTTGTGAGGTTAGAAAAACTGCTCTATGCATGAGGTCACAACCATTTATCTTCCGTGTTTTATATAAGCATTACTTATTTTGTATTATGCGCGTGCAAGAGCATACATATGTGCTGGGCTGTCACCCAGTACCTATTTGAGATGGGGGACAGCTTCTGGGATGGAGGAAGGGAACCTGCGGATCGGCTCGTGTACAAATTCCACTCCAAAATCGACCCGGTGGGCCAAGTCCCACAGCGTTTTGCTGCCAAAGACAGCAAGCTGTGGTGCCTCATCTCCACCGTAGCGTTTGGCATGGGAGAACAAATCCCCGACATAGACTATGTCATCCACTGGGGATCTTCGACCAACATCCTCATGTATTGGCAGGAAGTTGGGAGATGCGCTCGTGATGGACGGCCCGGCAAGGCCATCCTAAATACACCACCCTATTCCGCAATGAAAGTTCAAATGGCTGGGTTTTTCGACAGTTTGAACAGTTTCCAGAAACTACATAAGCAGTTGCTGTGGGGCTCCTGGGTGATGCTCGGGTTGTGATTGAGCCTCCCGTGACTCTCGCTACACTTGCTACATCTGCTCACACAGCTCTGCCTCCTCACACGGCTATATCCAGAGTCACCTCCTCTTCACGCGGCTCAATTCAGAGCCACTCCTTATTCACAAGACGCTATTCAGAGTGACATCCTCTTCATACGGCTCAATTCAGAGCCACCCCCTCTTCATAAGGCTCTTTCCAGAGTGACATCCTCTTCGAACGGCTCTTTTCAGAGCCACACCTATTTCACCTGACTCCCGTCTTTACGTGGCTTTTTTCAGAGCCACCACCTCTTCATATGGCTGTTTGCAGAGCCACCTCCTCTTCACATGGCTCTTTGCAAAGCATTATCAACACCCTTAATTTACTGCCTACTTTTTTAAGGACACCCACAAGTTTGAATACTAATCAACAAAATAGTCTGCACTAACAGGTCAGGAGCGTGTGGCTTATCTGCAGGTAACGTGGGTGGTTGGACTCGCAGTATTGGAGCATGTATAGGCGCCAGTACGTCAGCATCTACTGCTCTGCGATGTACGGCGAGGTTAAGTCCTGACCAGAGTAATGCAAGGTTGCATTGCAAAACACCATCATCATCCTGCTCAACCAGGCTGCATTGGTCACTGCAGAACCAATTTTCTGTAACGTATCAACCAACCAAGCCGTCAGTGGTGCGATCTACAATCCTAGTTTCAATCGTCTTATTCCCATTAACCAAACTGCAAAAACGAGTTACACTCACCAGGAAACACATCCACTCCGTCTTAGCCCAGGCGACAAAGGTGGTACAACTCATAGCAGTGGCAGCCTTCCATCATGGCACATTGCAACAAGCTAGGGTCAAGAGACAGCAGACTCTTGCAGGTGAAGTAGATGCAGCCGTCGACACTCTCACATGCCGCACTGCAATACCAGTCCTCGTCCTGTGGTGGGGCACTGTCAAGACATGACATGTGCAACCATCCATATGGGCACGTGGAGTTGCAGCATCGAACTATGGGTCTTTTCCTTTTATGTACGGAATGGCATAATAAATACCAATGCTTCATGGGCAGTAAAGGAGCACTTAAAGATGCATTTTTTCAAAAAAATGACATGCGGTTTTTTTGCTCCATTTAATAGAACAACTCTTTTGGAACCCATATAAACCATTTTGCGGACTAGTTCAACGATATATCGTCGATTAACCGTATTGAAATCTGTCGGCCACACCCATGTTTACAAACATGAGCACATGTCGACGAGAAAATGACGCATGCGTATTGAAGGGTCATTTGTTGACAACACATAGTCGTGACGTCACGCGCAGCGCAGATTCGACAGAAGGTGGAAAGGCATGCAGCCGAAATGGTGAGTGTTTTGATTCCTACATTTCTCTTCTTTGTTCTTCTTTGATTGGAGTTTTCGAATGTTATGTATAAAAAAGAACCCGCCTCAATAAAGTGAACACTATCGGTACAATAGATTACCGTAAATTTAACAACAGATAGCGTTACACCTGCGAACGAACCCTGAGGTAGCTCTTAGACTTAGTATATTATATTTATACTGAGGCTGCGCATGTTCAAGCGTAATAAAAACGATATTCTTGACTAGTCTGTCACGTTTTGGAGTGTAAAGCCATGACACTTGTTCGAAGTTTGATTATTTCATATGCAATTATCGGTGCTTTTTCAACGCAAACTATTGGAATATTCCTTAATGAACTCATAAATTGTATTATAAATCAAGGGACTGGGGTCTCTCTCAGAACGTCTACCTTATCTGGTTATAGTGAACTGAAACAGGGATTTGAATTGGCTGGCCAGTCGCTATATTCTATGCATACATAAACCCTACAGAGAAGATAGCGGCCAGCCAATGCAAATCCCTGTGTACTGAAACGTCCACGCTAGGAGTTTGGGGTGGTATGTATCATCGTATGGGTTTGGCTGACTTTTGCAGGCTTTTGGCTCAAACACTGTAACATTATTGATTGAATTATTCTTGTCATGTTCATTCATTGATTAAATTGAACCAACTCACTCTCAAATTTAAAGGAAATCAAAACGCCAAGAAGGGGATCACATACAAGAAGAGGCCGTGGAAGGGGTCATGGTACAGATTCTGACAACCTGTGTGGAACTGAGGTTGGTTCCTTTTTTATTTGATTCTTATCAAGGGTATTTTATTGAACTCAATACACCCATTATGACTGGGAAGGATGTGTTTAATGGTTTGAAATTGTTCACCATGACACAGGTGTCCAAGTTGGTGGAGGTTGCAGACATGCCTGAAGAGATGGCAGAGGAGCCCCACCTTCTTCAAACAAGGTACTTTTGGGCCTGCCTTACCTAAATGAATCACTTTGTCAGTAAATAGGTCCAATGTTGAACTATCGAACCATAAATTTCCATTGGTTCTCATTTGTATGTAGACCTCGACAGGCCGAAAGCGAGTCAATCTTGTTTGCAGAGGCTACCTTTGCAACACACCAATAACTAACCAGACCCTACAGCAGAGTAGAGTGACTGCTAAATCTTTAGAGCTGTCACAGAAGGAGAAATTGAAGGTATTGTACAACTCAGCATTTATCACTCTTCAGCTGCTCCAAAAACCTTCATGCAATTTTGGTCACAGAGAGAGATTTGTATTGGAGATATTCAATCCATCAAAATGAAGACTTTTGATTACTCATATTTTCAGAATTTAGTGCGGTGGCTGGATTTGGATGGGGTGGGTCAGTTGCTGGTTAGAAAGACAGCAACAGTTTGCGTCACCCGACAACCCACACCGCCGAAAGAAGGATTCCACCCTCCATCAACTACCACTTCCCCAGACTGTTGCATCTGCCTTCACTGTAGGGAAATGCCTCCCCCTGTGGAGCGGCAATGTTGCACTAACCGCCCAGACTTTTGCACATATGCACTACCTCAGATGGAAGGAGTTGTGCTTGACCCGATGGTCATTGAGGTTATTAACAGGTACCGGGTGGACTTGCTATGGGATGCGGTTGTCGAGGACAAAAAAAAGATGCTTAGACATGACGCCTATCAGGTCGCGGACTGACCGCAGAAGGAAGTACGTACCTCGATCGAGGTACGTACTTCGTTCCCAGTACGGCGCACCTCGATTGAGGTACGCATGATAGTCGTGTCACCGCCCTCTACTGTTTTGCATTTTATGACATTATTTTCTGAAATGTGATTGGCTTTGAACGATTTAATTATGCAAATATATTATGGCCTACATTTGAAACCGAATCTGTTGTTGTGAGCGATATCGGGCCTTCACTAGAAGAGTTTTCGCTTCCATTGTTCGACAGCGACTGCAAGTTTTTTCTGCGTTCATGGTTTAAATTTTGTACACACATCAACATGGCAGAGGTAAGGTCTATGTTTTCTCATTTACAAGTATATCATCTTATGATACATTATATGTTAATCAAAATTCTATGGCATATTAATGAGCTATCGCTTATAATATAACATCCCTGTTGAATGATTTTTCTGAAACAATGGCGTAGTGATGCGATCGTACTTAAATCGAAGTATGGTGTGCTTCCTTTTGAATTGGTGCCATATTCTGATAGTAGATCGTATACAGATAAAAGAATGACACTTATGAATCATACGACCGAATCGCAGGTTATAAGATAATTTTGTTTTAGAATATGTAAAACTCATACTTCAGAAGTAGTATACAAATAAATTCACAAAACGTCGTGCACGGCTTGAAGTGACAATGTCATTAATTCCAACCGAATATGATTTAGTCTATTAGTAGAATTGCTGGTTTGTGTTGTGTACTTAAACATAGATTATAATATTTAATGTTATGTATTTGACCAGACTGTCTGAATTACTTTGGTTGTTTTTTTCCAGAATGGAACAGCTATTGGCCATGCTATTTTCAAAACGGTGTTCTTCTGAAAGACTTCAATCACAATGAGGATGTTTGGAAACTGGTAACCTGAAATTAAAATTTCCAAGTGTTGTCAAAGAAAAACTTGGATTTGGTTGGAAAAACAGAATCTGTCCATTACACAAAAACTGCTCCTAAGTTCTGTCAATCATGCATTGACGAAGTGGATGAAATCTATCAAGACTTCTAACATTTCTTCAGCCATTATAAGTCCATGCAGCTGCCTTCCAAGCCACTGAAAGTTGGTTCAGCTCTCTCAATGAAGAAACTATTCTTAGAGGGGTGTACCAGGTCTAGCCTGTTCTCGTCTATATACTCAACCAAAATATTGCCCCTCACACCGCTAAGCAAGTTCTTAAGACTTTGTGCATATTTTCCTCTTCCTCTCGTTTCTGCTCTCACGGCATTCAGTACCATCAGATATGTATGCAATAAGTATTTTACCTGTGTGGTGTTTCCACTTTGGATCTCTGAAAGTTTAAGTAATTTTTTTCAATATATTCCATTCCAAACAACAGAGACAGAGAGAATATTTTATTCTTGATTCCATTTTCATGAAAACATAGGTTGGGGTGCATTTTGTGCAGAGTTGAATTTGTAAACGTTATCGCATAAGTCCTTATCTTTTCTCCTTGGAAGGGAAAAGGCTGCTCCAATCAAATTCCGCGTGGATATGGTCAGGTAACCAGTGCTTCTTTGTCTTTTGCAATTATATTTCAATGACATCACATCATTTGCCCTCTGTTACAAACAAACCTTCCCCTTTCCATTTTCAATGCCATCCCAACTTTTTTACATGCTTTCCTCTAGTGTTGTCATTCAACACTCACTGTTGTAATATGTATGTCTGTACATGTATATGTATATCAATTTATCCTATCTGTGTCATGACCTATTAAAGTAGCTTTATCCTGCGTTGTGTAACCTGTCCTAGACATGTCATAGTTTTGTATCTCACTTATTGCATCAACATCATACATATACCTTTAGCTTTTAAACAGTGATAACATTTCTATACTTGTTATCATTATCTGCCTCATTGTAATACTGGTAATTGATTTGTAGTGCACCTGCACTCGGGGATTACTCGGTATCCTTTTATGTAACACGGAATATTTTATGTATGTGGTTTTGAACATAATTTGCTACTTGAGAATTACTTCTAAAATAAAATTAACTCAAACATTGCTGTTCCTCCACTTCTTCACGAAATATGGATCTGCATGATATATTGCATATGATTAAAGGCATATAATTTGCCTGATAGAAACTCAATTATTAGCACCATTTAGAATAAGCACCATCATGAAATTTACTGACAAGGAATAATCTTAGGACCACTGTCCACATTGCTATGGAAGTAATTGTAATATAGCATAGTCAATTTCAATACAACATGATCGGTGACCCTGTGATTTTGTGAACAATCTATTCCACCATGGTACGGCGTACTTCGATTGGAGTACAAAAATATCAGGTGTGCAAATGGATTGACATGGGGTGTGATGTTATCATCCATAAGTCACAAATATGCCATACAATTTTCACTAAACTATATTTCATATAATCTAGACAGACTATGCTCCGCGAAAAGTAAGTTCTTAACTTTGCCAGACTGATTCTAAAAGGATTTTTGCCTCATCAATCTTCGGAAAAGACACGCGATGGCCGCCGAACTAAAGTTTGAAAACGCTTTGAAAAGCCTTCTCGTACATGTGCAACGCAAAATATGGTCCCAAATCGAGACTGTGACTACTAAGGGGGTTTTCACGATTTAACCCAACCAAATCTCAGTAAATGATGTCACAATTTGCAAAACAGTTGAGAAAATTAATGTTTATGTATGCATACTACAAACCAAGTACGCCGTACTGGGAACAAAGTACGTACCTCGATCGAGGTACGTACTTCGTTCTGCGGTCGTCTTTGACCTGCCTATCAGCAATTGGTTCTGTGGATTCATGTATTTTTGGAGGAGTGCAACAGGAGGGTAACTCCGGTTGTGTAAGGAAGATCAGAGACCTCTTCCTTAACAAGTATTGACAGTATACAGGCTTAATACAAAATAGGTTTTGGTAATATACTAAGCCTAAATGTTTTAATTTTTAATTTTAATCCGGAAATATCACATTGTTCTGATTGGTATTTTTGTGTGGATTATAAATTGCTTAGTCTTACAAAACATGTGGTATTATTTGTTCTGAACATTTTTGCTTCAACAATCTGATAACTTATTGTCTATTTGTTTTATGGAATGAGCATTCATATACTAGTAAATTTTTTGTCTCTCAAACACAGAAGAAAAGAATTATGCACACATTATTTTGTCAATTAGTCATGACACTTATCTTCAGATTTGACTTTTTATGTTCATAATTCTAGCTCTGATAAAAAAAGAAGTGACATTAAAATTAGTTTATGTATTATTTATTTGCCAATTACATGAGTTCTTCTATTGCAGATTGGATTTACAGACAAAAGAATGTGACTAATAAAAAATTTGTACATTTCAACAAAAACAAATTTCCAAATCATATTTTTAATCAAAATGAGACTCCTGCAACTGTTTCTTGGGTAGATGGCCTGGTACAGGAGCAATGTTCAAACTGATTTTGCGGGGTCATCAGCAGAGCGTTGTGGGTGTTGTTGTGATTGCTGTCGCATTGCTTGGGCCTAAAGATTTCTGTCATCATATCTGGTATATGGGCATAAGTCTTGGCCTCTAAACCGATGACCACGTCTTTGATTGCTTGTTGAAGCGATTGCTGTACCTGTAACACAACAAATGGCATTATATGGCCAAATAGCTAGAACACATTACATGTGCAGCATCAGTATTTTGTTTTCTGATAGGACATTCAGTCAGTGCGTAGTTGAGTGGTCATGAGAGACTTACATTGGCTGACCAACCCTACTTGAGTGCATATGTCCTATCCCTATGCCTGTTGTGGTCCATTGTCACAACTTGACTGCAGGCAAGGTATGACGAACACCTGATCACCAGCCATTGAATTAGGGTCAAGAGGATGCAATAATTTCTCTACCTGAAATTTACAAATTAAGTAAGGTATGTTTGCAACAACAATCTACAAATCTAAATGGTGCAATGAACTCACAATAGGCCCTTAGATTTTATTTAATCGGTGACATTTACACAAGTCGATTCAATACAGACCGATTCGATAGCAGGGTATTCATCTGTTCATAAAACAACGAGATTACTTACATGTCCAGCAAAAACTTTGCAGCTTCTTCGTTGGTCACACTCCTCACTTCCTAGGCCTACAGTAGGCCTAACAGGTAGTAGTTGGGTCTGTTAACCGGGCTACTCACTTCCCTGAATGCCTATCTTAAGACACTCTCGTGTTAGACCGCAGCTGGTCTAGCTCCCGCTTCCTTCTCTTAGTTGTTGAATCTATTAACAGCTTCTTTCTCCCTCCACCTTTTCTTCGTTTCTTGGTTTGATAGTCCATTATTGCAATGAAAATACCGCAAACTAAACACCCGCCGGCGGCAATCCGCACAGAGTGATGACGTTTCTGCGCTTCCGGAATTAATAATACATGAACTTCCAAATATGGTCTATTCTTGGCTGGAAGTGAAAAATAAGGAATTGAAGGTTTATTTACGAACAACAAGAAATATATACGGCCATTCCAACTTTGGAATCCGGATATCAGCACCATTTAGGGTACTCTTGGAGTTAGCAACTTTTTTTTTCGATTCGATTTTTTGAAAAAAATGCACCTTTAACACTTATATTGTAGTCCCTCAGATCGCACCAGTATGACATCAGCAGAAAAGGTAAGCAGCTGTTGAGTCTCTGTTGGAGCGATGCGCTCGGTAGCTCTCCCTTGCCCGGTGAATATCCTCAGGCGATGGTTCTTGCCAAACCCGGTCCACTATATTGGCTTCCAGTTCGATATATGTGTCAAGGTGACTGGAATCATTTAGAAGGTCATCCGCAATGTCGCGCTGATCAGCTAGGCCCATAAACTTCATGGCCCGCAGCACGGTCATACCCTCTTTGGACAACTGACACAGTACAAATAATACTATGATCACCACAGGACATCAGAGGTAAAACAGCACACCAACACTAGTGTGTTATATGGTGCCTACAAAGGTGGGGAAAATTCGAATACGAAAGGATAAGAGATCAATGATTGAAACTAACCAGAATTAAACCCATTAGTATGAAATTGATGACAATTATCTAAAATCTGTAATATAGTCCAATTTCTCTGATGAAGCCAAAAATGTTAGATGGATTCATCCGGAAGAAGCGAATTCTGATAAGAATCAGATCAGCACATTCAATGTTCTTTGACGTTGTATGTGCATTCGCAAGGAATGCATTCAGGGACAGGCTCATCCCTTAGTAGAAAAGCAGGAGCTGTATAGGTATGACCTATACGTGCGCAAGCAAGAATAACCTCCTCTCTTAGACTCTGTCTGCAGCTGTGTGGCCACTCCCCAAGTAGGGGCTAAATTTCATGGAGTTTGTTTGTGATGTATTCATCCCACTGGTCCTGTCATTTCTGTCTAAAAAAATTACTACCTGAGGTGTAAAGTCTGTACAGGGGACTTTAACCTCGGCCACATGTCTTTGCCACGATCTGTCAATTGTAAATAAAAAAGCACAACCTTCACTGAAATTACTCCCTGTTTTTGCCTCAAGGGCTGACAGGGAGTCTGAAAATATCATAAAACGCCTTTTACTAGATTTGGCCTAGTGCAATAGAGAGAGCTTTTAGCTCTGTGCATTAAAAATTGACAATGGAAGTGGTAACCTCATATTAAAAGTGGTTTTGCCCATTAGGGCAGCAGCTTAAATTTTATCGTCCTCTTTCGAACCGTCTGTGTAAATGGCAGCACGGTCCGAATATTTGTCCTTTAGTTCTCTAAATCGTGCTGCCTTACAGTGATTTATCAGTTATTGGATTTTTCAGTTGCCATGGGGTAACTTTAGGTTTGATTCTCAAAGATACTTTGTCCAAATCCGGGCATGATCCCTCGAGGGCATCCTTTTACGCAGTAGCATAAAGGGATGGAGTTCGGCTTACATGTATAGAAATACGTTTTGTTGGGATGGAATGTCACGACATATGCTGGATTGTTGGTATTTGTTTTCAGCTTCAATGCCTATTGGATTACAAGCTGTTTCGGTTTGATGCGCAATGGCGGCTCGTTGGCTTCAACATGCAGACTTGTTATTGTGATGTCCTAAATGTTCCAAGACATAATCTCACAACCTGATTTTGTATGGTTTCAAGTCTCTTTAAATACGACGGCCTCGCAGAACGATATATAATGGCACCATAATCAAGTTTGAACCTGGACGAGAGAGCGATTAAGTCCCACGAGGACTTTACGGTCAGCTCCAAAATCCATGCTGGACACCACTTTTAGGAAATGCAATGTCTTCATACTTTTTTGCCTAAGGTATGCTAGGTGCGCTTTAAAATTAATTTTGCGGTCAAAAATAAGACCGAAAAACTTTATCTCTTTCACCAAAGGTACAGCACATGGAGTCCGTATGTAGACTCCTTTTGTTACAAAAATGCATACAAACAGTTTTGGTTTTGGAGAACCGAAAGCCGTTCTGATCAGCCAATTGCTGTATGTTGTTTAGACTGAGGTAGAGTTATCTCTCCATGGTTTGCATATTTTCCAATTTGTAACAAATAAGGAGGTCATCTACATACAATGAACAGTCAACCCCTGGTTTGGTATCATTAACAACATATTGATCTTGATATAAAAAACAATTACGGATGAAATACTTCCCAGAGGGACGCCCCTTTCCTGAATGTGATAATCAGAAAGCGTGGTACCAATACGAATTTTAAATAATCTATTTGTTAACAGCTGCTCAGTTAATGTGAGCATACGCCTCTGAGACCCATTGAATTTAAATCAGATTAAAATACCTTGCTTTCATGTGGTGTTGGACAAGTTGGTCTGTTTTGCTATTCCCGTGTCGAAATCCGCTATGATGTTTAGTAATATGTTGCTTCTTTTCCAGGAACCATACCAAACGGGCATTTATCATCCATTCCATGGTCTTGCAGACACGGCTAGTCAAAGCAATGGGACGGTAGTTGGTGGGTAGTTGGTGGGGTTGGTGCAATCGTTCCCTGTTCAAGAAATGGGAATTATTGTATCATCTCGCCAGCTGCCTGGTAATTCACCAGATTCCCAGATTCTATTAAAAATATCTAAAAGCACAAGAACTGATTTCTTCAGAAGAATTGAAGTTTTTTTATTTTTTGGACTTGATCTGTGTAATTGTGCAGGAGGTCCACATTGTGTGGCCATGTCCTTGGCTTTATCTGGAACTGCATCATTGGGGGTGACTGAACGACAACCTGTTTGGTTAGGCGCTGCCATTTGGCCACGTGTAGTTGGTCTGGGTGTCGACTGACACAGTGGCCCGTGTAACAGCGCTAGCATAAGATGGTTTGATTCCCTGCTCTGACTCCGCTACCTATCGTGCCTCAGGGAACGAGATGTGTCTGGTGTGTCGGATTGTTTGGATTTTTCTCTCCTTGATCCATGTAGGACACAACCGAGAGAATGCTGGGTGGCCTCCTGAGCAGTTGGTGCACTTTGTGGTCTGCTGACAGTCGCAGCTGTCTTTTTGCAGGTTGAGTTACTGTGGCAGTAACACTGGCACTTGAAGCACCGCACTAGGTTCGAGATGTAGGCGCCATTCATGTATCCAAACTTGGATGCTTTGGGCAATTCCATGCTGCCAAATTTCAAGACAACCCCCCCCCCCCCGGTGGCTTGTCAAATCCGATTGCGATTAATTGTAATTTGTTTTTGCACCAGTAACTTTTTGAGACCGTAAACCCTCAACTATTTCCTAAGTTTCACATTATTTTAATTCATTGCATCTTATAACTCTTTGTGTTAAGGGCACGGTGAGGGGTAACATGAATGGGAATGCCCAGAAGTATCGTTGTTGTAATAGGCATCTCCCACGGCTGGGTCGGTCCACTTCAACAAGGAAGTGGCATGACGGGAGTCTCCTGATATTATTGGGGACTCCAGCCAAACCCTCGATTCCTGTACCTGTTGAAAAAGGACGATGTGAGGTAATGTGTTTTTTGTTGGAGAAATTAATGAAACTCTTTTTTATCTGCTCTTTTGATAATCAACAAATTTAGAAAGGATGTCTCCACTCTAGATACTTAGCTAAGGAAAAGGCAAAGGGCAGAGTAAGCCTTTGTTCAGACCTACCAAAGAGGAGTTTGGGCACATCATTCGACAGCTCATAAATGTAGAGCACAGAACTTTCTAGGTAAACGTTAGTTTTAATATTTATTACCTGAAGGTGGACGCACCAGGTTGATTCACACTTATTACTATAAATTGTCACTCTGGTTGTACTTGATATTGTAAATTCTCGGTTATCTTATGTTCTGTTTCATTATTTCAATGATTTCATTATTTGTTTTCATTCTCTGCACAGACTTAAATATATTTGTATGATGAAGCCTCAAGTTGGTAATGGTGAGTGATATTTTAGATGGTATCAATTTTAATTTTGACTAATATTCATGGCCTGGCCATATAAAAAATGAACAAGCTTTAGGACCATTTGTTGAAACTAATAGTTAGTTATTAGCTAGGTAATAGTTATTATGTTTATAGTTGAATTTCTTGTTCGATGTTTGACTTAAGTCGTAATCCCTGCGGAAAGTGAGTTGAGACAGGGAAAAGGCGTGCGAGGAAGGCGAATGGAGAGAGCGCCAGAGGGCGAGATACACGTGAGGGGAAGTGGCCAATCACTGTTAAAGGCTCAGTAGCACAATTAATAATGACACAGTCACTCTAGAGTCCAGTTTCTAGCGTTCCTCATCTAAAACTGCATTTTTGTATGGTTTAATATATAGTTGTCTAGGGATAGTGTGCTTTTTAAAGGTGCATTTCATAAAAAAAATTATCCTTATTCTGTAATGAAGCTGTAATGACCAATTCCATACTACTTTTGGAATTTATTTTCCAATCCGTGACCCCGGCTACTTTTATGGTTTCAATCCTTATTTTCACGGGACATGAACCACATATGGAACGTTCTGGACAGCTGCATGACGGCTGTTGTTTTACCGGTGTCTGGCGCTCCTATAAATAACACCATTCTTGTCGCCTGTTCATTATCTTGGTCAAGGAAGAGACCCACCAGTTCTATATCACCTCTTTCAGTTTCACTCTATGTGGGCTTCGTTGGCACCCTGTATTTTCACATCCCTGGAATCGTTGTTAATACAGAAAATCACGGGCCTTTACAAGTCTTTTCTCTAACCCGCTGTCTTTTAGAGCTTTACCACCGAGCCGACTATAGTAGACCTCAAGCAGGAGCCCGTCCAGTTTTGTTGTTGTCTTCTTCTTTGATTTGCTCCAATAAGCGTTTCTGGCGCGAGATGTCCAGAATACGACGGAAGTGTACAGCGTTGATTTCGTCACGTGGTCGACGAGCATCCTGACCCTGTCTTAATTGTTTGGCTGTTCTTTAATGGCTTCGGTCATCTCAGTGGTCAAACATACTTCGTCTTTCATCAGGCCCAGAAGTCTCTCTATATTCTCCTTCTCTTGTAATGCGTTACACAGCGCTTGTAGACGTTGCTATTGGTGTGGAGGGATATTAAGTTATCTTGGGTCTTCTATTCCACGTTAACAATAAATGCGACATGCTAACGTTGTCAACGCGTCGTTACCAGGTTGTACAGGTCCCGTGCTGACCATGAGCTGGTAGAGTTCATCCTGACCAGAGACACGCAAACACTGGATGAATATATTATAGGCGCATAATCGTATTATTGTGCAAAGAAATCCAGTCTTAATCTTACAAGTTGTGTTTTGTACTAAATTTCTTCAGCTTCATCTTGTGTCAGTCAGGCACAACTGCTTGTATCTTGAAGCTTGTTTACAAGGTCTTCCCAAATAGTAATTGTCCTCTCTGACATCATGGAGTCGCTGTCTCTTGTGATGCTCTGTAACAAATAAACATCACAATTGATTCACTCCTTCCCTGACATTACTTCAACCTGATCCCGTCTCGCATTTATATCACACATCATCGCATTGGATACCCAACAAATTTGACGGTTTTTTACAGTGGGGAATATAATTAGTCCCATTTGACCGTGTTTTACAGTGGGGAATATAACAAGTCCCATTTAAACTTAACCAAGTTGTAGATTTGAAACAATGATCACAGCGCCTGTAGTTTATCACAGACATATTGCGTCAACCGTGTCGCCTGGAGTTTATCCTAGACTTGTGGCGTCAGTTGGGTCGCCTGTAGTTTATCATAGACTTGTGGCATCAGTTAGGTCGCCTGTAGTTTATCACAGACACATGGCGTCAACCGTGTCGCCTGTAGTTTATCATAGACTTGTGGCGTCAGTTGGGTCGCCTGTAGTTTATCATAGACTTGTGGCGTCAGTTTGGGTCGCCTGTAGTTTATCATAGACTTGTGGCGTCAGTTTGGGTCGCCTGTAGTTTATCATAGACTTGTGGCGTCAGTTGGGTCGCCTGTAGTTTATCATAGACATGTGGCGTCAGTTGGGTCGCCTGTAGTTCATCATAGACTTGTGGCGTCAGTTGGGTCGCCTGTAGTTTATCATAGACTTGTGGCGTCTGTTGGGTCGCCTGTAGTTTATCATAGACTTGTGGCGTCAGTTGGGTCTGCTGTAGTTTATCATTGACTTGTGGCGTGTGTTGGGTCTGCAGTAGTTTATCGTAGACTTGTGGCGTCAGTTTGGTCGCCTGTAGTGTATCATAGACTTGTGGCGTCAGTTGGGTCGCCTGTAGTTTATCATAGACATGTGGCGTCAGTTTGGTCGCCTGTAGTTCATCATAGACTTGTGGCGTCTGTTGGGTCGCCTGTAGTTTATCATAGACTTGTGGCGTCAGCTATGTCGCTTGTAGTTTATCATAGACTTGTGGCGTCAGTTGGGTCGCCTGTAGTTTATCATAGACTTGTGGCGTCTGTTGGGTCGCCTGTAGTTTATCATAGACTTATGGCGTCAGTTGGGTCACCTGTAGTTTATCATAGACTTGTGGCGTCAGTTGGGTCACCTGTAGTTTATCATAGACTTGTGGCGTCTGTTGGGTCGCCTGTAGTTTATCATAGAATTGTGGCATCTGTTAGGTCGCCTGTAGTTTATCATAGACTTGTGGCGTCAGTTGGGTCGCCTGTAGTTTATCATAGACTTGTGGCGTCAGTTGGGTCGCCTGTAGTTTATCATAGACTTGTGGCGTCAGTTAGGTCGCCTGTAGTGTATCATAGACTTGTGGCGTCAGTTGGGTCGCCTGTAGTTTATCATAGACTTGTGGCGTCAGTTTGGTCGCCTGTAGTGTATCATAGACTTGTGGCGTCAGTTGGGTCGCCTGTAGTTTATCATAGACATGTGGCGTCAGTTTGGTCGCCTGTAGTTTATCATAGACTTGTGGCGTCTGTTGGGTCGCCTGTAGTTTATCATAGACTTGTGGCGTCAGTTTGGTCGCCTGTAGTTTATCATAGACTTGTGGCGTCTGTTGGGTCGCCTGTAGTTTATCATAGACTTGTGGCGTCAGTTGGGTCACCTGTAGTTTATCATAGACTTGTGGCGTCAGTTGGGTCACCTGTAGTTTATCATAGACTTGTGGCGTCTGTTGGGTCGCCTGTAGTTTATCATAGAATAATGGCATCAGTTAGGTCGCCTGTAGTTTATCATAGACTTGTGGCGTCAGTTGGGTCTGCTGTAGTTTATCATAGACTTGTGGCGTCTGTTGGGTCGCCTGTAGTGTATCATTGACTTGTGGCGTCAGTTGGGTCGCCTGTAGTTTATCGTAGACTTGTGGCGTCAGTTGGGTCGCCTGTAGTTTATCATAGACTTGTGGCGTCAGTTTGGTCGCCTGTAGTTTATCATAGACTTGTGGCGTCAGATGGGTCGCCTGTAGTTTATCATAGACATGTGGCGTCAGTTTCGTCGCCTGTAGTTTATCATAGACTTGTGGCGTCAGTTGGGTGTTGGGTCGCCTGTAGTTTATCATAGACTTGTGGCGTCAGTTGGTCGCCTGTAGTTTATCATAGACTTGTGGCGTCAGTTGGGTCGCCTGTAGTTTATCATAGACTTGTGGCGTCAGTTGGGTCGCCTGTAGTTTATCATAGACTTGTGGCGTCAGTTGTGGTCGCCTGTAGTTTATCATAGACTTGTGGCGTCTGTTGGGTCGCCTGTAGTTTATCATAGACTTGTGTCAGTTGGGTCGTCAGTTGGTCGTCTGTTGTCGCCTGTAGTTTATCATAGACTTGTGGCGTCAGTTGGGTCGCTGTAGTTTATCTGTAGTCAGTTTCGCCTGTAGTTTATCATAGACTTGTGGCGTCAGTTGTGGCGTCGCCTGTAGCCTTTATCATAGACTTGTGGCGTCAGTTGGGTCGACCTGTAGTTTATCATAGACTTGTGGCGTCAGTTGGGTCGCCTGTAGTTTATCATAGACTTGTGGCGTCAGTTGGGTCGCCTGTAGTTTATCATAGACTTGTGGCGTCAGTTGGGTCTGCTGTAGTTTATCATAGACTTGTGGCGTCAGTTGGGTCGCCTGTAGTTTATCATAGACTTGTGGCGTCGTCTGTTGGGTCGCCTGTAGTTTGGCGTATGTTGGGACTGTAGTTTATCATAGACTTGTGGCGTCTGTTGGGTCGCCTGTAGTTTATCATAGACTTGTGGCGTCAGTTGGGTCGCCTGTAGTTTATCATAGACTTGTGGCGTCTGTTGGGTCGCCTGTAGTTTATCATATAACTTGTGGCGGTTGGGTGTAGTTTATCTGTAGTTTTGGGTCGCCTGTATCATAGATCTGTTGGGTCGACTGTGTTTATCATAGACTTGTGGTCAGTTGGGTCGCCTGTAGTTTATCATAGACTTGTGGCGTCTGTTGGGTCGCCTGTAGTTTATCATAGACTTATGGCGTCTGTTGGGTCGCCTGTAGTTTATCATAGACTTGTTGGGTTGGGTCGCCTGTAGTTTATCATAGACTTGTGGCGTCTGTTGGGTCGCCTGTAGTTTATCATAGACTTGTGGCGTCAGTTGGGTCGCCTGTAGTTTATCATAGACGTATGGCGTCAGTTGGGTCGCCTGTAGTTTATCATAGACTTGTGGCGTCTGTTGGGTCGCCTGCCTGTAGTTTATCATAGACTTGTGGCGTCAGTTGGGTCGCCTGTAGTTTATTGGCGTCAGTTGGGGTCGACTGTAGTTTATCATGACTTGTGGCGTCAGTTGGGTCGCCTGTAGTTTATCATAGACTTGTGGCGTCAGTTGGGTCGCCTGTAGTTTATCATAGAGTTTTCATGACGTCTGTGGGTCGCCTGTAGTTGGCGTCTGTTTGGGTCGCCTGTAGTTTATCATAGACTTGTGGCGTCTGTTGGGTCGCCTGTAGTTTATCATAGACTTGTGGCGTCTTGTGTAGTTTATCATAGACTGTGGCGTCGCCTGTAGTTTATCATAGACTTGTGGGGTGGGTCGCCTGTAGTTTATCATAGACTTGTGGCGTCAGTTGGGTCGCCTGTAGTCATAGACTTTGGCGTCAGTTGGGTCGCTGTAGTTTATCATAGACTTGTGGCGTCAGTTGGGTCGCCTGTAGTTTATCATAGACTTGTGGCGTCAGTTGGGTCGCCTGTAGTTTATCATAGACTTGTGGCGTCTGTTGGGTCGCCTGTAGTTTATCATAGACTTGTGGCGTCAGTTGGGTCGCCTGTAGTTTATCATAGAATTGTGGCGTCTGTTGGGTCGCCTGTAGTTTATCATAGACTTGTGGCGTCAGTTGGGTCGCCTGTAGTTTATCATAGACTTGTGGCGTCTGTTGGGTCGCCTGTAGTTTATCATAGACTTGTGGCGTCAGTTGGGTCGCCTGTAGTTTATCATAGACTTGTGGCGTCAGTTGGGTCGTCGCCTGTAGTTTATCATAGACTTGTGGCGTCTGTTGGGTCGCCTGTAGTTTATCATAGAGACAGTTTGTAGGC
Source organism: Urechis unicinctus (assembly GCA_034190875.2). Lineage (NCBI taxonomy): Eukaryota > Metazoa > Annelida > Polychaeta > Xenopneusta > Urechidae > Urechis > Urechis unicinctus. The sequence goes on along the minus strand of CM067358.1, from coordinate 5,063,628 downwards.
TTGTCTGTTGGGTCGCCTGTAGTTTATCATAGACTTGTGGCGTCTGTTGGGTCGCCTGTAGTTTATCATAGACTTGTGTGTTGGGTCGCCTGTAGTTGTAGTTATATCATAGACTCAGTTGGGTCGCCTGTAGTTTATCATAGACTTGTTGTTGGGTCGCCTGTAGTTTATCATAGACTTGTGGCGCCTGGTCGCCTGTTTATCATACTTGTGACTTGTGGCCTCTGTTGGGTCGCCTGTAGTTTTATCATGTGACTTGTGGCGTCAGTTGGGTCGCCTGTAGTTTATCATAGACTTGTGGCGTCTGTTGGGTCTGCTGTAGTTTATCATAGACTTGTGGCGTGTGTTGGGTCGACTTGTAGTCTGTTGGGTCGCTTTATCATGAGACTTGTGGCGTCTGTTTGGGTCGCCTGTAGTTTATCATAGACTTGTGGCGTCAGTTGGGTCGCCTGTAGTTTATCATAGACTTGTGGCGTCTGTTGGGTCGCCTGTAGTTTATCATAGACTTTGTCAGTTGGCCTGTCATAGACTTGTGGGTCGCCTGTAGTTTATCATAGACTTCGCCTGGCATAGACTTGTGTCATCTGTTGGGTCGCCTGTAGTTTATCATAGACTTGTGGCGTCTGTTGGGTCGCCTGTAGTTTATCATAGACTTGTGGCGTCAGTTTTGTCACCTGTAGTTTACCTGAAATGTATGGCGTCTTTTTTGTTGCCTGTAGTTTTCCAGCAATGTATGGCGTCAGTTGGGTCGCCTGTAGTTTACAAGAAACGTATGGCGTCAGTTGGGTCGCCTGTAGTTTACCAGAAACGTATGGCATCAGTTGGGTCGCCTGTAGTTTACCAGAAACGTATGGCGTCAGTCGGGTCGCCTGTAGTTCAGTTTTATTTACCAGTGTTATAATCCTCTATCGGAAACAAATCGTAGATTTATAATCAAAATGGCAATCAATTCAAACCAATGACAAAACAAAATAATCACGTTACTTAATCGTTTCCGTTCTTGGCGTTCCATCACTTGACGCAGCTAAGTCCTCGAGATATAACCCAGCCCGGTATTTCATACTGAATGAGTTTGGACATTGATTTTTTTATCATTCATGATTATAAAGATGATTCAGTTTCCAATATGCTTTAATGACTCTGATTCAAGTCATCATTGCTTAAGAAATCCGAATGGGCTGTTTCTGTTTTAATTTATTTGCATAGCAATCCGACCTTTCTATTGTTACCGTTGTGTTTCGAAAATATCGCTATTTGCCGGAAATATCCAGTGCCTATTTGACCACCTTCCAGCTGCCTCGCACCACTTAGGCAAATAGCAATGCTATTATTAGGCCCTGTCAATATTGAAAGTCGTTACTCGAGAACTTAATGCAGTGCATACAGCCTGAATACATCCGATCGATGACCACACAAGGTTCTCCCAATATAGACTTACGAGCAAACACTGACACAACAGCGCAAGCAATCCGATTTGTGCCAATATGGTAAATATTCTGCTATTATTGATAGTTTCTCATCAACTTAAAGCAATTTACATTTTGCCAATTCAACGTACGCAGGACACAAATGAAAAAGCCTCGATAGTGCTCCTCCCTGGTATATGCCACAATGGCGGCGCCCATTAAGAGCGATAACGAGGTTATAACAATCTCCATCGTAACCGATTGAAGGCATATACCCAGATCAAAGCGGCTAGGAGCAGCAATTCGGTTCATTAAAAGGTCGACCTTGAATTTGTGCGCATTGGTACAAAAAAGTGATTTTATTTATGGGGTATAAGATGAATGGTAGGTTGCTGAATGGATCAACCAGTGATTACTGACTTGTTCACGTTGACATTGGTGGATTGAGGAGGATTGGTGTTGCTTTCTCGTTGGTTTAACTGTTATAAGGGAATGTTCTGGGATTATCGATTACTCGTGAATTGAATGATCTTTAATGAGCATCTTGTATTTTGTCTTTCAATAACTGCCGAAAATAACAGTGCATAAATACCTGAAAATCCCACCGACAATTCGGCTTTCCTCTGATGGCCGGCTTTTGTCTAACACGTTCTGATAACATAATACAGCCACTGAATCACGTCTATATCAGTCTTAGCCCGCTTCTCACTGATGAACCACTTATAACCCGCTCTAAGTCCCGCTTCTCACAAATGAACCACTTATTACCCGCTATAAGTCCCGCTTCTCACAGATGAACCACTTATTACCCGGTATAAGTCCTGCTTCTCACAGATGAACCACTTATTACCCGGTATAGGTCCCACTTCTCACAGATAAACCACTTATTACCCGCTATAAATCCCGCTTCTCAGAGATGAGCCACTTATTACCCGGTATAAGTCCCACTTCTCACAGATAAACCACTTGTTACCCGCTATAAGTCCCGCTTCTCACAGATGAACCACTTATTACCCGGTATAAGTCCCGCTTCTCACAGATGAACCACTTATTACCCGGTATAGGTCCCATTTCTCACAGATAAACCACTTGTAACCCGCTATAAATCCCGCTTTTCACAGATAAACCACTTAATACCCGCTATAAGCCCCGCTTCTCACAGATAAGCCACTTATTACCCGCTATAAGTCCCACTTCTCACAGATAAACCACTTGTAACCCGCTATAAGTCCCGCTTTTCACAGATAAACCACTTATTACCTGCTGTAAGTCCCCTGTCGATTATCTTTGTCTGTCAAGACAAGAGAATGCAGTAATTGATATGGCTTGATATGTGCGGTCGAAGGTTGGAAAGGTGCCTAGCAGTACATCTTTTTTTCAATAGTTATTCAACGAGAAATCCAAAAGAAAGCAACATCTATTCACTTCCACAAACGTCAATGATTAACAGGAGAGCAGGCCAGCAACTTCGAACTTGACATATCTTCGATTTATTGATTCAATTAAGTAATAGGTCCGTCCTTTCTTTCTTTCAAATTTTTGTACGAATGGACAGGGTCAACCTTTTACTGGAGCTAATGGCTTCTAATAGCCGCTTTGATCCGGTAATATGCGTGTCCATTGTATATAATTGTGGTTTTATCAATATGGCCTCAACATCATTACAATGTAGGCCGTAATCGGGAGATATGTAGTGAACATACATTCGAAGTGAACAATTTGGAGACTCCTTCAATGATGGTCTGAGCGCTCATATTGTGCTGCGTGTAAATGACTTGATGTTGATCAGCACTTCACACAATCACTCGTTGATTTCATCTTCCTTTAGCTAAATTTCATATGGAGTTAGATTGATGTGATAAAATATAACTTACAATACTTAAATTCATCTTAAGCCAAGCGCCTTTGTTCATCAGTACATCCAGAACTGTTCTGCAAGTCGCCAATCACATTGAGCAGTCTGCCCATTATGAGAACTATGCGTTTTACAATCTATCACTTTCAGCACGATGTTTGTACCGACTAGTAATTAGTCTTCAAGATTTAATCCGAGTCTGATTCTTAAGTAAACTCATTACAAAGCGAGAACCGCAATGACGTGCGTTAGTATGTAGCGGTTTCATGTGTGTGTCATTCCCTGTTAGATCCTGTGATTATTTGTCTGCAAGTTGTTTGTGATAGATGATTGGAACTCTGGGAAACAGCATATCAATTAATGAAATCATTTACTGTATGTGCTGCTGTAACTAATGTTATCACTCCACGAGATGCTGCTGTAGCTAATGGTATCAGTCCACGTGGTGCTGTTGTAACTAATGTTATCACTCCACGAGGTTGACAATTACATTACAAGTGCAGCTTCTACTTTTGAAATGTACCCGCAGACACACAGTAATTGACGTCTATTTAATATTTCTGCACGTAGATCAAAGTCTTGATTGATCTGACCGCTGATATAACTAACAAGGAGGCCCTGTGAAACTTAATATTGTCTCCAACAGAAGACAATTTAGCTAGCATCTCGAATGTTTTCGGAAATTAAGTTGATGTGGCTCGCTTGTCAGCTGTTAGGATAGAGGGAAGATATTAGGAGAACAAGTTATTCTCATAGCAAAAATAAAACAATGGATCACATTCAGATAAAATATAGTACCATTACATTTACCATCTGAAAGAAGAGGACTTCGTGTTGCCTTCTGCTGCCCCAGTCAAGTCTGACCAAATTGTAGTAAGATGAATAAGAACACATTGGTAAATGAAGGGAGTTGCTTTATACAGTGCATATATACAAATGTTTGCTTTCACAGCCACGCATAGTATTCAAGTATATTGCTTACAATGCAACAATTGTCATTCTCAAATAAGATTAACCAAGTCATAAAAAACTACAATTATTGCAAAACGTTACCTGCAAGGATACATTTGTTTGAAATTGATCTACAGCAAAGTTCGCAATTTTTTGTACACAACGTTACATAAGTTAATTGATAGATGCTGGTTTACTATACAGTTATAAATGATATGCATATAAGAATGTGAGTTCAAACAATTTGCTTTGAAGGAAAACAATGTCTACATAATAATTGAGGTATCATTGTACGCATTTAAAACACATGGTGCAACTGTTGCTGTATTCCAACATATTCTATACAGGTTTCCCTCATTGACTGATTTATTTATACTGTAGCAGAAAAGCGTCATTTAGATACTTTACTAGCAATAGATAGGTAAGGATAAAAAAATGTAAATGTGATTATTCACGCCTCAAGCACATTGGCTATATTAGAATATGTTATTAATGTTTTCATAAATCTTCCTTTTGCACAAATGACATGATATCCAGGCGAATAAGCAGCACGGTCTACGTTATGATCACTGTATGTGTCGAGTTCTACCTGTGTTGTCGTGTGCATAAAACAATGAAGCTATTTTGTACAATATGACATGATATGGTTCGTGGTTTACATCAGTATCTAAATCATATCAGGAAATATATAACAAAAGTTCAACATTTATTGATAACTCAATGCTGGAAACAAATTTGATTAACCATGGTTGCATATTGCAATCTAACACCTGCTCTGCTCTTAATGATACGCCTTATTCTATGGAAACAAACAAGAAATATCAACAACGAAGGTCATACATGTATTTTGAAAACATCACAGTTGAATGATTTTTAAAAGAATGAAACATATCCATGTTATTAAAGCACTTACGATGCGCAGTTGCCATCATCATAGCAGTAACGAGTTAACGAAGACTCATATAGTTACCATCGGTACCAATGCTCCACATGTATTTCCATTCCATAGATTTAAATTTGTCGTAGCAGCGTGGAAAATAATTTGTGGACCTCGATAGTTTGTAAATGTGAACAATCTTGTGTCATCTTGAATTAAATAATTACGATTTAGCATTATGCATAGTTGACCGGTCCTGTTGTTTACAGTTCCCAACCGGGGAAGGGCTGGCGAATTAATACATAGAATTAACAATGCATTCAAGGCAACGGCCGATTGGGGTACTACACTACAAAACTAATACATATTGCTTGTTCTTCGCCGTGCATAAACAGTACGGCCCAACAACCCTTACGTGACCAAGATGTGTGATGTGACCCAACTTGTCACGTTGATGTGTGATGTGACTCAACTTGTCACGTTGATGTATGATGTGACCCAACTTGTCACGTTGATGTGTGATGTGACCCAACTTGTCACGTTGATGTGTGATGTGACCCAACTTGTCACGCTGATGTGTGATGTGACCCATCTTGTCACACGGATGCCTTCCTCTTCCCACTCCTAACTTACTTCTAATGCTCATGAAAGACAGCATACAAATGTTAGGGTGACCTGGACAAATCGCTGATAATTCCAGGTTGTATGATATCATTGAACTGTACTTCCGTGCTTCTGCATGGGAATGATGATTTTGGCGCCAAATTATCCAAACAACAGCAGTATAGCAGGTTTGTAGCAAAAACAACGAAGCACAGTTGATTCGTTGTTAACAGTGAGTATTTGGCGGAGCATAAAGTATTGCAACTATCGCCGCTACCTAATGCACGGACATTGGTTATTGAGTCCATTACTAATGTATACAAGAAACTTCCGGAATAACAAGAAACTTCCGGACGCATGGTGTCACAATTTCCACCAGATACTCGAGAGAGAACGAGAGAGTTCAAAAGTCCATAGGGCAGATTTTTGTGCAGATCAGACGACATCCAGGATTGACTGTGCTATAGGTGGGTAGTCTCCGCATCCTGGAAATCATAGATTTAATGTATTGTAATGAACATTATTATTTCATCAACGTTAGTTGATAACCTGAGGGGATAACTAATGAACTGTGATGCTGTTCATAGTTTACTCTCCGTTAACTGAGGGGATAACTAATGACCCGTGATGCTGTCATAGTTCACTCTCCCCGTGATGCTGTTCATAGTTTACTCTCAGTTAACTGAGGCGATAACTAATGACCCGTGATGCTGTTCATATTTCACTCTCCGTTAACTGAGGGGATAACTAATGACTCGTGATGCTGTTCATAGTTTACTCTCCGTTAACTGAGGGGATAACTAATGACTCGTGATGCTGTTCATAGTTTACTCTACGTTAACTGAGGGGATAACTAATGACACGTGATGCTGTTCATAGTTTACTCTCCGTTAACTGAGGGGATAACTAATGACCCGTGATGCTGTTCATAGTTCACTCTCCGTTAACTGAGGGGATAACTAATGACTCGTGATGCTGTTCATAGTTTACTCTCCGTTAACTGAGGGGATACCTAATGACTCGTGATGCTGTTCATAGTTTACTCTCCGTTAGCTGCGGTTCATTAGCAATTCCATCACGTGGAAGCCGATGTGTGTCATATCATTGTTGACAACACGATCCGTGGGTGAATAGCGGTAAGATTATTCCTTTCTCGTATAGGAGTTAAGTGAGACAATTATTTGTTAGATTTATTTGGCGGTGCAGCGAACTAGTTATGATTCAGGATTGCCTGAATTGATCGATAAAGTCTTTAAGTTGTCGGAGTGACTTCTGCCGTTGAATTGTGGCCATAGAGTCTACATCAAGTCAGAGATCTTACTATCATTTACTAGCATGCATTTCTTTATTGCTACAATGGCCATAAGCTTGAAGTAAGGGGGAATGTTTACACTGGATCAGGATAGTTGATGAGGCCGATAAGCAGACGGGACTCACCATGATATGATTACGTTTGTTAAACTTCTCCTCCATGCTACGCCGACGAGGAATAGCTCCTTTATTCTGCCGGGGAGGTCGCAGTTCATAGCTCCAACTTCGATGGCGCTTATTTGTTGGATTATGAATATCGTCCGGTGACGCAGGCGCCGGACACAGGTGCTGGATGGGGCCATTATTAACATCCAAATTGACATTCGCAGGCACCTGACGCTTAATACTGCCATTTGATGCCAGTGGCTTTTGACTGGTTTCACACTCGCTTGTACAGACGACCTCCGGTATGAGGCTTATATTGTCGTCATGTATATCTGTAGATTCGTTGTTATCCTTTGCATCATCATCATCATCATCATCGTCGTCGTCGTCGTCTTCAGTGTGTGTACACAACACAAATTCGACCTTACGTGCGGAGGATGGACTTTCCTGATAAACGTCTGTCTTGCTTTGGTTTTTATCACTTGGCATATCACTGAAATCGCTTGTTGTAGCATTTGGTGGATCGTCGGCATCAACGATAGCGTCTTGTTCGCATATGTGGTTGTGTACAATGGCACTGATAGGCCCATTTTGAGTGGACACACCTAAATTACTTCCACTCTGTAGCCCGTTAGACAAGGAGGAAATATCCTCTCCAGACACTTCCTCGACCACCTTCTCAATAGAAGGGGGCATGGGATCTTTTTTCCTCATGGCAGGACTGGCGCCAATTTCCAGGCGATTTCGGAAGATGTCATTGGGTCTGGGTGCTGCATTGGTGCTGATTCGGCGACTTTTGAGGGTGAGTGCTTCCTGTATGCTCTGCCGACGACTCTTGGGAGGAGGGAGTGCTGGTTGAGGGACTCGGTTCAACATGGCGCTACTTCCGCCGGACATTGACATGGATAAGCCGAGTGATAAGGACGCGATGGACGAGAGTCCGGACGACGTGTCCATCTTCTGGAATATAGCTGTGGTGCACAGAATATAACATGTTATAGAAATGTAACTGTTGTCATGAGACAGGGCAGTCGTTTATGTAGTTATAGCGAAACATGTGGGGTAGTAGTTGCTTGTTGTGCAATAATACAGCAACACGTCAGTACACTTACTCTTCCGCTTGGGTTTGCAAGAAAGCAGTTCTTCTGACGTTGCTCCCTTGTCAAGACATAACTCTTTCAGTGCCGCTATTTCTTTCTGTAAATGTACGATTAAAGGTGAAAGCATGTAGGTGCTGTTGTATTGGTGATTGTATAAGTGACATGTTATCACAAACGCCAATTGATTAGCAGAAAAGGAGGTCAAAGGAGGTCATTCTGGTGTTGACAAGACGCATGACGTAGCCATGTAATAAATTAAACATAACATATCTCATTGCACTACTAATATAATGTTTATATCATTCAAACAAAAGGCACAGTTGATACTTACATCTTTGAATTGTTTATCTTCATCCAGAACGTCATTTCTCTTCTCAGCTCTCCGTCGAGCTCGCCTCTGCAACTTTATTCTGAACTCCTGTCTCTTCTTCGTTGTCACCATTATACCTGCATAGAGGTATACCAATCGCTATCAAATGAACCAGGTGATAATCTCATTTTGAACCTAAGACGTCTATTTAATGATATTTATATACCAGATAAACACATATCGATTTTGTGATCGAATTACGGCAATCGATCATTGATGCAAATGAGGTTGGGTTTGAAACGTGATCCTACCATTTATGACCCTCAGTAGCCTCCACAAGAGGAAAAGTATGAGAAGGGCTAATGCCTCTTCACCCTCATCGCCAGTTATGCCCTCCACAAAAATGAGGTCCAATATGAAAGAAGCCAAAATTATCACAGCATCAAAGACCTGAAACAAAGCCATTGTCAACAGTAATTGGTCTGATATTTGTCTTTTCATGGGGGCATTGCTTAACAGGAAAAGCTAATTTTGAGTGAATATCTCATTGCACCTTGTCACAAAGTCAACTGACCGGCACATTATACGCCCGTTCTGTTACACTAATTGATAACATGTTGTACACTGAATGTCCTGCTACATTAAATAACTGATCACATGTGGTACACTGAATGGCCTGTTACACAAACTAACTGATAACATATTGTACACTGAGTGTCCGGTTACACAAACTAACTGATAACATATTGTACAATGAGTGTCCGGTTACACAAACTAACTGATAACAGCCTGCCTCCCCACTAAATGTCGTCATAAGCAGCAAATCAGCGAGATTCCTGATGACTTTAAGACGTTTAAGACCTTTACAAACATAATACGTTTTGACTGATGACCTCTAGTCTACGACATCTTCACGTTGCCCGGCAGGCATGGATAAGACACCGGAAGTTAAGAATGGTGACGTCACGTCTCTCGGTTAGACACGTTATCAGTTCATTTGACCATGTATATATATATATATATATATATATATATATATAGATATATAGATATAGATATATATATATATATATATATATATATATATATATATATATATATATATATATATATATATATATATATATATACATGGTCAAATGAATAAATATATATATATATATATATATATATATATATATATATCTATATATATATATATATATATATATATATATATATATATTGTATGTTATTATGTTGTTCTGCGTGCCTCATTTATCTAACCAAGTTTAATGTCCTCGGGAGACACTTAAGACATCAAGTATAGATATTACAAGACGATTACTTGAATAGCGGCATGTGCATTCTATTGAGCTTGCTTTGAATTCTATTGAACTAGCTTCACATTATATGGAGCTAGCTCTACATATTGATTAGCGTTTGTTGCAAATGAATTATGGAAAAGAAGTCGAGTGAAGAGAATGATGACCTTTCATGTATACAATAACACCATTTCCCTGTTTTGCCCAGGTATAAAATAAAACAATTTGCCTGTTTTGCCCAGGTATCCAGGTATACAATAACACCATTTGCCTGTTTTGCCCAGGTATACAATAACACCATTTGCCTGTTTTGCCCAGGTATACAATAACTCCATTTTCCTGTTTTGCCCAGGTATACAATAACACCATTTGCCTGTTTTGCCCAGGTATACAATAACACCATTTGCCTGTTTTGCCCAGGTATACAATAACACCATTTGCCTGTTTTGCCCAGGTATACAATAACACCATTTACCTGTTTTGCCCAGGTATACAATAACTCCATTTTCCTGTTTTGCCCAGGTATACAATAACACCATTTGCCAGTTTTGCCCAGGTATACAATAACACCATTTCCCTGTTTTGCCCAGGTATACAATAACACCATTTCCCTGTTTTGTCCAGGTATACAATAACACCATTTCCCTGTTTTGCCCAGGTATACAATAACATCATTTCCCTGTTGTGCCCAAGGTGTTCTTGACATACCACTATGCACTTTATAAAACTGCCGTTTAACAATGTGATCGAAATAGAAGTGTGAAATATAGAAAGTTTTGAGTATACACTTTGGACGGTACAAGTCAGAGAGGATGTTTGTACTTTGGCAGACGTATTAAGCTTAGTGACAATGTTAACGTCATAGATTTAGTAGGTAACTGCAGTTCGTGTGAGGATTTAGACAGAGTGTGCAGTATTGTTGCTACACTAGCAAACACCAGGTGTGTTGTTATCAGTAAATAGTACTTAGGGTGAAATTATCCGTTATGGTGGCGTGTATCTGCTATCAAATCTCGTCCATTATTTTGCTGTGGGTTCACAAAAGTTTATGTTACGCTAGCATACGGAGACAGCAGGTGGCACTGAGTGCTGAATAGAAGTGTTCGCGCCGGGGACAGTATGTTCCAACCAAATACAACCCTTCTTTCCATCGAACCTGGTTGGTGCTCTTGAGAAACGATGGTGGTTTTTGATGACCCTGCGCAAATGCTAAACTCACCTCCATTTTGCTTTTGAAAAAATTCTTTCCCATGCCGAATACGATGAAGACTATCTGAAAAGTCAGAAAACAACAATGTCACTGTCGGTCATGCATACCTTACAAGCAGAATAAGGTGAGTCAAACTTTATCGATTCGCTCACCTGGAGAACAAATAATCCAAGAATGACAATGCTTATGTAATGCATTATATGAGCGATTTTGAGGAGTTTTTCAAATGTGGACTTTTTAGGTTTTGGGTAATATGGATAGCGGTCGTCAGGTGGCGACGAGTCGTCCGTCTCTCCGACAGATGGAGCCTCGGTTGTCACGTCTTGAATGGGCACAGAAGTACCGACGGGTTCTTGTGCTCCAGCATTACGTCGAATTCTCGTGGAATCCCGCGAGTTTGAACTCCGTCGAAACTTTTGCAAGATCGACGGGATTAAAAGATTGGTAGGTGTTTCAGCGGGATTTCCGTGTGATTTCACATCGTTTTCCCGTTGACTTTCATCATGAACTAGAGGCAACTGGCCCGTATCCAACGCAGCACTTGGTGTGTGTACGGCGCTATCCGCTGTATGAAGATTCCGGGGTCCATTAAACCCCACAACGCGATCATCCTTGTATGTTCCACGGTCTCTAGAAATATCCAACTCGGGCGCCTTTGAATCAAGATGGCGGCGTTTCCGATCGCTGACATGGGCTGTGTCTGTTTCGTTCTTTTCATATTTAAATTTGAGAACCTTAATTATATAATCAACATCGGTTCCCTGATAATCACCCAATTCCTGGGCGTAAGTGACTCGAAGAAAACCAAGTACGTGCGTCAGATCGTCATGTACGTCGTTGTACTGACCTAGAAAAACACAGAGGACAAAACTAAAAAACCCGTCACACGGCGATTTAATAGTGGTCACAGGTTTAGCGTAAAATTTGCGTTATTGCCATAAAAAACATAAACGAAAGCATTAAGACGATAAACGACTTTTGATGGCAATAAAGGCATGTTTTATGGCGCTCGCTTCTCAATGCATATTAAGTACATGTGGTCAACGAGGCGATTATTCTGTGCTGGGTTAAGCATAGGAAGGGCTTTATGTTTAGATCCGGGTACATGAAATGGGGACGGTAATAGCTAACAAAGGGCGCAATCGACCAGGAATGCGTATAGTGATCTAGAATATTGCCAAGGGCAAGTATCGTTAATGCAAAAGACATCGCTCAATTCAGAAGGACCACCAGTTGAAGGACCTATGAAAGAAAAAGTAAATGCGAAGAAGTTCAACTTAAAAATGCAAAAATGTGACATGGTCCTAATGAAATGAACGTTTCCCTAATTTGCGTGCAGTTATAAACTTATGCCAAATGATTAGATAGAAAATGCTCCTGACGTCAAAGAGAAGTCAATAGATGAAGCATGTCTTTGATATCAATAAACACTTTCAGCGGTAAGCTTAACGAAAAAGACCTCCACTTCAGGGGGCCTAAAAACAAGAAGGCCCTATAAGAGCATGACTCTGTATAAGAGCATTACTCTGTATAATAGCTTTTCTTTTTATAGGAGCATTACTCTTTATAAGAGCATTACACTTAATGAGAAAATTACTCTTTATAAGAGCATTATTATTATGTATAGAAGCATTACACTTTATAGGAGCATAACTCTTTATAAGAGCATTACTCTTTGTAAGAGCATTACTCGTCATAGGAGCATTACTCATTACAAGAGTATTACTCTTTATCAGAGCATACTCTTTATAAGAGCATTAACTTTATGAGAACATTACTCGTTATTGGAGCATTACTCTTTATAGGAACATTACACTTTATAAAAGCATAACTCTTCATAAGAGCATTACTGTTTTAGATACCATTACTCTTTATAAGACCTTTACTCTTTATAGGAGCATTACACTTTATAAGAACATTACTCTCTATAGGAACATTACTCTTTATAAGAGCAATAATCTTTATAAGATCATTTCACTTTATAAGAGCTTTACTCTTTATACAAGCATTACTCTTTACAAGAGTATTACTCTTTATAAGAGCATACTCTTTATAAGAGCATTACACTTTAAGAGAACATTACTCTTTATAGGAGTATTAAACTTTATAACAGCATTACTCTTTATAACAGCATTATTCTTTATAACAGCATTACTCTTGACAAGAGCATTACAATTCATAAGAGTTCTACTCCTCATAGGAGCATTACTTTTTAAAAGGGATTTATAAGAGCATTAAACTTGACAAGAGCATTACTCATTTTAAGAGCATTACTCTTTATAAGAGAATTACACTTTATAAGAGCTCTACTCTTTATAGGAGCATTACTTTTTATAACAGCTTTACTCTTTATATGAGCATTACTCTTTATAAGAGCATTACTCTTGACAAGAGCATTACTCTTTATAAGAGCATTACTCTGTACAAGAGCATTACTTTTTATATGAGCATTACACTTTATCAGAGCATTATTCTTTATAGGACAATAACACTTTATAACAGCATTATCTTTATAGGGCAATAACACATTGTAACAGCATTACTCTTTATAAGAGCTGTACTCTCTTGGTGTCCGTGAGGAGTATGAACACGATCGCGCATCAAAAGGAGTCCTTTAATGACGCATGCGGTGTTCGTCATCAGGCTGGAAGGCTGGAGGCCACCGCGTACCCATAATAAAAGAGCATGTGAGTTGAGTTGGTTTTATTCTGTACTCACAATCAGTACTCACAACCAGTACTCACAACCAATACTCACATCAGTACCCACAGAAAGGAATTCTAAAAACAAGCCAATACCAGTTAAGGCCGTCCCCTTGTGCGGTACTTATCTGGTACTAATGAGCAGTACTCATTAGAGCAAGCCTATAGCCAACCATTAAGCTGCCTCTATCAAGAGCTGAACTTGACCAAGGTAATCAGATTAACACACGGCCCGTGTCTCCCAGGCGACACCAGCATAGGTCCTACCCATCATTAAACATGCATGCGTCATTCAATTAGCAGAGTTACTGGACAAGCGGCCGATCAGGACGCACGGTTTGCCGCAACAGTGTGTCCAAGTCACGTGCCTCAACAGTGGGTGTTGCTCGTTGTGTTTCTGTTGGCAGTGGGAATGGACTACTTCATACCGTAACTCATGAATATTAAAGGTTGACACTTTTACATCGCAAGGAAATGCGCAAAAAAGGGTACGAGCGGGAGTAGCGGGACCTATCAGTTAGCATAATCTGTTTATACAGGGGTAATAATGGGCAGGTATGTAGCTCATCTGAAACCTGACAGCAGAATACAGCTGGCCAATTCGACCAACTCTACACATGTCACACGCCGCCGTGATAGATTGATGACTTGCTTGGGAACGACGATTGAATGGCGTACAATGGTTGATACGCGATACACGTCGCAGTACACGGTCGTTATCGTACATCGCACCAAGCTTACACGGTGCATATAAAACTGTCATCACCAACTTTTGTTGTGATGACGCGTTATGCGACAGCTACATAATCAATAACTAACCTGGCAGTTGTAAGCAGCGAACTTATAGAAAACTTACTGAAGCATTTGTGAGAGCAGATTGGGACTGTTGTCGTACGAATAGAAACCTGATTGGACCACCGTGTGGTGTAATAACCAATCAGAAAGCAAATTGGGACTCTTGTCGTCCGAATAGAGACCTGATTGGACCGCCGTGTGATGTAATAACCAATGAGAAAGCCTTACACATAAGCTCGTCATCAAAGGAAGACCGACTGCCAGCTTGGCAGCTTGAAGCCGGTAAACTATCGGGGTCTTCACGTACTGACGTAATTCTTCTTTTCTGGTTGGAAGTATCGAGTCACCAGAAGCTTTTTGGATGTCACTTCATACGCGAGAGATTGATAATGCGAGGATTTTACAATGACGATATTCATACGAAATGAATTAAAGGAAGCAATACCCGGCAACTTCACATCTTAATATAAGACGTCACAGACTAAGTTATGCCTGGTCCGCGACTTTTATTAACGCATTCAAATTTCCAAGTTGTTAAGTGTGCTTTCAAAAAGGTCACATCTTTCACAGGACACTAACCTCCCATTGATAGCCGCTTCCAGTATTAAGTTGTAACAAATTGAAACAAGTAACCACTGTTTACCAGAAATATGTCTTGGAAGTAAGGGGTGACCACGTTGTCGCCCATACCACCCACCAATATCTACGTACACCAGAGTAGCCCAATATAAGCACCCCCCACCCCCTCCCCAGTGACCGACGTATTTGGCTTTGGCTGGGTGTAAGTGGTTTTAAGGCGATCAGAAACTCACCACATCATCTACTGACGTCCTTCATATCGTTGGCACGTTATTTGGGTCAATTTTATCGGAACAAACAAATCCAATATGAGTTTGGTGCACATCAAGCTCAACTTCACCTAGAGCCTTGATTAATGCGTTTATATCAGGTGTTCAATCATTGGATTGGCCATAAGCCATATGTGGGCACAGAACGGAGTTTGTCCGACTGCTCTCGAATCCCAAATCGCGTTCCCGCTCATTGTCCTAGAATTACATGCATCTATGTCGTCATTGTGTATGTACTGACTAAGAACTAAGCCCTCGCATTGTTCATGGGCAAACTTATAAGTATTGCAGCTTGCCTTGGGTTGTTCACTTAGTACACTTGGGTATTTCTATTTGGCTGAGTTTGACGAGCATGGTTCTTAGGCCAACACACAAGCGGTGGTGTACATCAGAGTTTGATCTTCATTTTCATTTTAGAAACGAAGAAAGGTTGGAAAAGACCAATTACCATTGCAATAACTAAGTTATCCAAACGGTGCGACTAAACAAAACGGTAATTCTGATACCAAAACGTCGAGTGGTCGATATGTGGGCCTGCGATCACTAAAATCACATCTAACATACCAGGTACAGAAGGGATCAAAGCAGTAAATGATTGGTTGGCCTAGGTGTGGCAATAATGAGATCGAGAACGAGAGCGAGAACGAGAGCGCCGACAGCTTGCTTAATGCGATGCACTCTGTTGTACCAGACCTGCCAGAGATTGGATAGCACCTGTATAACAAAACTACGACTATTTGAAAAAAAAGGTTGTATTTATGCATAAAAATCCACTATTTAGATTGAGAGAGATGTGACGAGCTTCCATCACGGCCTACACCCACTCTCCTCGCCACCCTCGTGTCTGCACACCATCAAATCGAGTTCCAACCCTGCGTGTGATACGACACCTATCTTGAAGGCACGATCAATTGTGCCGATTAAACGTGCAATCCTCTTTGTGGGATCCACATCAATGCTTTGTCAGCCGTCAATGAAGCGACTAGAGTGAAGTGGGTGGGGACAGATTGCTGGTTAACCCATTAGGCTTTGTGACGTCACTGCGCGGTTGATTTGCCCCGTGAGACTCCTACAGAATGGTTGCTATGCAAGATATATTGACGCCATTTTAACGTGCGCAGGTCTCATTGGATCAAATAATTTTAAACCGCTCACGTGACATGAGTGGGCGTTCCTACGAGGCAGATAAAAGGTAGACCAAATTGACATTGGAATGTTTCTGACAATAGCGACATAAATCAATATTAAACGCCAAAAATAGAACGTCCGGGTTTACATACCAATAACAACAAGAATCAACAGCAGACAGCTGATTCAGGTTTCCTTAGCGAAATGGCTTGAATTAGAATCATCAAAACCTATTTTGAAAATGAATCATAGTTATCTATATAGTACAAATGATTATCAACAAACACTCGTGCTTGTATTTCCCATTAACCATTGTATTGAGACCCGTCAAATCTAATTGTGATATTCATAGCTAAATCCATTTACTCTTTATCTGTGACAGCAAAGGGTTGTATTTGATGTTTTGGTTGTGTAGAGGTTCGGTATGGTATGATCAGTTATCATTTCCATGTCTGATATACAATTGAAACCTAAATTATCAACAATGAGGATATTTCCTCGGCTGATAAGGCAAGGATCCAATGTTATGTTGATCGCTGTGACAGGTTCATTATGACAGATATGGTAGAAGGGCGAGGGACATCCGATTATCTCGACTAAAACAAACGAGAGAAACAGACCAGAACATGAAATGTCGGGCTGGTTTATATCTAGATGACTAGACTGCATCAACTTTGCCAGCTCATCAAAAGAGCGTCCGCTTTGATGACGTCATTTACTGCAGCTTTATTTGTCCGTCATTTCGTCCGTCTGTGAGTTGGACTGGGGTCTACTCAAATATAGCATTGAAGTACTGGTATAAAGCTTGCAAAAATATTAATAAACGGATTTACTGTCAACCGATTGACTTTTTGAACCGGAACAAAAACTCATTGGTTTATTAATTCTTGAAACATGTTCAAGAATTGTTATGATGCCGTCTATAAGGTTGAACCGGATCTTTGTGACATGGTGATAAGGTGATTGTGATTAGGTCACCATGTGATTAGTTCACCATGCACTGGTAGACGGAACAGCAAGATTGCCTTCCCTTTTGCAAGGCGAGCACCTAATCGTCCAAGATACCCCCGGGTAGGTCAGAGGTTAAGACGGCTACGTAAGACCAGAGTGAAATGCTTTTGCAGATAAGCGACCATTTGCCCGTATTATCGCCCCTGACTCAAATGAGATGTCGGGCGACGTGCTGGCGGACAATGGCCAACGGGGGACTCACTGAAATGGAAGGGTCACTGATAGTTGACCTTGGCGGCGGTTTGATATAAGGAGAAAAGGAAACGGCCATCATGTATCAGGAAAGAGGCTAAGCGAGGCAGATAATGGCAGGACGAACACGGGGTGAGGGAGGGAAGGAGGGGAGATGAAGAAGTACCAGGCTCATGCATATACAGACATCAATACACACACATAAATGAATATATATATATATATATATATATATATATATATATATATATATATATATATATATATATATATATATATATATATATATATATATATATGTATATATATATATATATATCTTATTTATATATATATACATATATGTATAAATCTATAAATATATATAAATATATACATAAATATATATTTATATCTATATATATACAAATCTATATATATAAATATATAGATGCAATCAATATATCGTCGAATCCATCGAATGTATGTATACATGCATGCATGCATGCATGTATGTATGTATGTGTGTATATATGTATGTATGTATGTATGTATGTATGTATGTATGTATGTATGTATGTATGTATGTATGTATGTATGTATGTATGTATGTATGTATGTATGTATGTATGTATATATGCATGTATATATATGTATGCATGTATGAAGGATATGAATATTGTTATACAATACATACAGATCACGACGCGTAAATATGTATAGACATTTAAAATAAATTATATACCCGAAATGTGAAAAGTGCATAGTAGGGACGTAGTAACGAATGAACGGATATATAAATCAATAAAGGAAGGAACAAATAGATTTCCCTTTCGTCCCGGCTGACCCCGATGCGTCCCAGCTGACCCCCTTGCGTCCCGGATGACCCCCTTGCGTCCCGGCTGACCTCCTGACTGACAAACACTTCCGACCACGTGACTGACCACCTCTGGCCGTCCCCGCAAACATCGTCCCGGTGCCTCTTCTCGAAACTCGAACAATACCAGCATCGAAATCATATCGGAAGGAGCCACATCCCTCAACAAAAGAGTCTTTTGTCTCGTGTATACAGCCGACAATCAATTGGCCAACCATAAGAGGCGTGGTCTTCCAAGAGAATGCCAGTCAACAGGTACGCTTCATTATAGACGACTGATCAATGGCCCACGATTCCAGTGTCAAAGCTTCCCAGAATCAAAAGAATTTAAAAGCATTCGAATACCGAGGCATGGAGTGCAGGTCATTCTGGCACATTCGATTGGTACACAGCGAACCAGGTACACATCTCATCTGGTACACAATGAACTTGATAAACAGGTACACCGCGAACCTGGTACAAAGCAGACCTGGTGCACAGTGAACCTGGTACACAACGAACCTGGTACGCAGCGAACCTGGTACACAACGAATGTGGTACGCAGCGAACCCTGGTACACAGCAAACATGGTACACTGCAAACCTGGTACACTGCAAACATGGTACACTGCAAACATGGTACACTGCAAACATGGTACACAGCAAACATGGTACACTGCAAACCAGGAACACAGCAAACATGGTACACTGCAAACATGGTACACTGCAAACATGGTACACTGCAAACATGGTACACTGCAAACATGGTACACTGCAAACATGGTACACTGCAAACATGGTACACAGCAAACATGGTACACTGCAAACCAGGAACACAGCAAAGTGGTACCTGGTGCAAACACATACAATGAATCTGGCACATAGTGTACCTGGTAAACAGCTGGTACACAGTGAACCTGGTACACAGTGAACCTGGTGCACAGTGAACCTGGTTCTCAGTGATCGTGGTACATGGTGAACCTGGTACACACTTAACCTGGTAAATAGTGAACCTGGTGCACATTGAACCTAGCCGGTTCCCGTGGCGTAGTGGTAAACTGCCTCGCCCAGGGGTTGTGGGTTCGATACCAAGGTGTGAAAACCTGACTGGCTCCCCGTGACTCGGATGATCACGTTAAATGGCGGTCCCATCTCCGAAAGTGGGTGCGACCGGTAGCTCAATAGTACTGTGCTGGACCTTCATCCAAGCGGCGTGGGCTTTGCAGCCCGGTCTTCCCAAAGGATTTGTGCCAAGTGGGCGCTGGCACTTAGTGTACCTGGGCGCTAGCACTTAAGGGTAGCTGTCTAAGCATCACAATCATCACCGTCTTATATAACACCTCATTGTTGAAAGTGACGTTAAAGCCCAATATTACCATTACCTTTGCATAGTGAACCTGGTACAACGTTAACATGGTACACAGCGAACCTGGTACAACGTTAACATGGTACACAGCGAACCTGGTACAAAACGAGCGCGGTGATCTCTGGTATGACATGCTGTAGCGCGGTGATCTCTGGTATGACATGCTGTAGCGCGGTGATCTCTGGTATGACATGCTGTAGCGCGGTGATCTCTGGTATGACATGCTGTAGCGCGGTGATCTCTGGTATGACATGCTGTAGCGCGGTGATCTCTGGTATGACATGTAGCGCGGTGATCTCTGGTATGACACGCTGTAGCGCGGTGATCTCTGGTATGACATGCTGTAGCGCGGTGATCTCTGGTATGACATGCTGTAGCGCGGTGATCTCTGGTATGACATGCTGTAGCGCGGTGATCTCTGGTATGACATGCTGTAGCGCGGTGATCTCTGGTATGACATGCTGTAGCGCGGTGATCTCTGGTATGACATGCTGTAGCGCGGTGATCTCTGGTATGACATGCTGTAGCGCGGTGATCTCTGATCGAGTGCTCATCGACATCAAAATAGAGGGTTGCTGAGAGACTGGTGCGCTAATTGTTTACACCAGCTTCCAGGAGAAGTAACATGCACTACATATGCCTCACCGAATAACGTCTGTCTCGGCAGAATGAGTGAGCCTCTAGGGAGGTAATGAATGACTCTCTGTGGGGTCTTGTATGCCTTGACCGACTGAGGTGATACTGGAATGATGCATAGGGAGATTATGAATGACTCTCTGTAGGGTCTTGTATGCCTTGACCAACTGAGGTGATAGTGATGCGCAGGGAGATTATGAATGACTCTCTGTGTGGTCTTGTATGCCTTGACCGACTGAGGTGATAGTGATGTCTCGGCAGAATGAGGAGATTATGAATGACTCTCTGTGGGGTCTTGTATGCCTTGACCGACTGAGGTGATAGTGATGCATAGGGAGATTATGAATGACTCTCTGTAGGGTCTTGTATGCCTTGACCAACTGAGGTGATAGTGATGCGCAGGGAGATTATGAATGACTCTCTGTGTGGTCTTGTATGCCTTGACCGACTGAGGTGATAGTGATGCATAGGGAGATTATGATTGACTCTCTGTAGGGTCTTGTATGCCTTGACCGACTGAGGTGATAATAATGCGCAGGGAGATTATGAATGACTCTCTGTGGGGTCTTGTATGCCTTGACCGACTGAGGTGATAGTGATGCGTAGGGAGGTAATGAATGACTCTCTATAGGGTCGTGTATGCCTTGACCGACTGAGGTGATAGTGATGCATAGGGAGATTATGATTGACTCTCTGTAGGGTCTTGTATGCCTTGACCGACTGAGGTGATAATAATGCGCAGGGAGATTATGAATGACTCTCTGTGGGGTCTTGTATGCCTTGACCGACTGAGGTGATAGTGATGCGTAGGGAGGTAATGAATGACTCTCTATAGGGTCGTGTATGCCTTGACCGACTGAGGTGATAGTGATGCGTAGGGAGCGATGATCAATGTGCGGATGTCAGTCAAAGTACCATGGTAACCACGGCAACATTGCATAGCAGCTTGATATCACAACCTTCGATCTGTCGGACGAACGTGTGACTAATTTGGCAACAATAACCTGACCACTGTTCGCTGATGTCCTGTTTGCGTCAGACAGTAACCATGGCGCGACAAGCGCTATTCTGGCGTTGGGTATCGTCTGCTTTTTGTCGGTCTTACCCATTTTGGTTCCCTATTTCCGGTAGGCATATAGCACCGAGAAAACATTTGTAGAACGACTGCAGTAGCGTAGTCGGTTACAGAGTGTGTACTTACCACGGATGGCGTGGAGATCGAGGAGTATTTGAGCAACAACCACCATAGCGTCAATGAGGACAAGTGCGCAGAGCACCACCTGAAAAGCATTGCTTTCCAGGAATTTAACCGTTTTCCCTCGACATCTGAAAGCAAGCAAACAGGTGCGTAACACGTCATAACAGGCTCATAACACATCGTAACAGGTTCACAAACATCATAAAGGGTCAAAACACGTCATAACAGGCGAGTAACATTTCATAACAGGTGTGGAACGTCTCGTAACAGGCGCATAATACTTCAAATATATCGTCGACTTGAGAATATGAGGCGCCCCACCCCGGGGTGAGGGGGGGG
>CM067358.1:5004047-5036547 GCA_034190875.2 Urechis unicinctus | reverse complement strand
TAGTAAACCTTCACCTGTGACGTACAGTACTCCAGATGGACGCCCTTATTCCAAGAGGAACCTGTCGAGAGGAACTCAGATACATTGGTGAAAGGAGAAAAGTGACGGAATTGACGGGTGCATTCGACGCCGATGTTCACATGCGCTCGCTTGTATGAGGCCGTGTACAGTAGCTTGCTTAGAGAAGCTCGGGCTGAAAGATCGATCACTTGATGAAAAGGTATATAGCTCCCCACCCTGGTATCGGGAAGCAAAGATACCCCCTTCCCCCAACCACCCCCCGCCCCCATCCCACCGCCCCAAATCAGTATTGCCGGGCAACTGGTGTCATGCTGTTGTTATCACGTGGGATGTAAGCGGTAGGGTTTTAGGACGGATGGCTGGGGTCATATGGGAGGTCTCAGGGTCGCCGCTGTTGTTGTTGTAATTGGTGCAGAGAACACGAATGTTGTCACTCGTTAATGTTGCAGTTCGTTTCTGATTTATTGACGAGAGATTAGCGCGATGAAGGAGGGCTATTGAAAGCACAGCGCCCCCAGCGGGTGTAGGAAATCAATCTACCAGGTGTCCATTCGCTTGGCTGGTTTCTGGGAGCGTCAATTTGATATGAAAAGACACGTTTGCCAGGTGGAGGTGAAATCAGCAGGCGTCTTAACCATATTGATTATTCTACATCGGGAGACAGCTCTAGGATAGCTTAATGACTTAAAAGGGCATGTGTCAAGACCCTATACTGATTCCCTGGTTCCACCAATGACTGATATACTCCAATCACTGAGGTCAATGAGGTCAACGAGGTCAATGGCTGATGCACTCTAATCTATGAGGTCAACATATATGTACACATATCTTGCTTAAGGTGAAATAACTAGGATTTATTCCAACCATTAAGCTTATGAATACCAGGAGAGGTCAAGAAGTGACCCGTTGTTGCGTTTATTCACCTTATAATTAACTCGAGTTGTCGGCGACAAACATCAGTTCTTCTTTTAACAAGATGCGCCTGCTGATTACCGCTGGCTGGGACCCAACGGCGGCAACAGTACACGAGATCATCACTGAGTTAATTCATGATCTAGTCATGACGCATTGTCCAAACATTAACTGTCTCAGTAACTCTCTGGGTGCATTGTCCAAACATTACCTGTCTCAGTAACACTGTGGGTCCATTGTCGAAACATTACATAACTCAATAAGACTCTTTGGGTCCATTGTCCAAACATTACCTAACTGAATAAGACTCTCTGGGTCTATTGTCCAAACATTACTTAACTGAATAAGACTCTCTGGGTCTATTGTCCAAACATAACTTAACTGAATAAGACTCTGGGTCATTGTCCAAAAACTCTGGGTCTATTGTCCAAACATAACTTGTATCAGTAAGACTCTGGGTCTCATAACCTGTCTCAGTAAGACTCTGGGTCCATTGTCCAAACATTACCTAACTCAATAAGACTCTCTGGGTCCATTGTCCAAACATTACTTAACTGAATAAGACTCTCTGGGTCTATTGTCCAAACATTACTTAACTGAATAAGAATCTCTGGGTCTATTGTCCAAACATTACCTGTCTCAGTAAGACTCTGGTCTATTGTCCAAACATTACCTGTCTCAGTAAGACTCTGGGTCTATTGTCTAAACATAACCTGTCTCAGTAAGACTCTGGGTCTAACATACCTGTCTCAGTAAGACTCTGGGTCTATTGTCCAAACATAACTCTCAGTAAGACTCTGGGTCTATTGTCCAAACATAACCTGTCTCAGTAAGACTCTGGGTCCATTGTCCAAACATTACCTGTCTCAGTAAGACTCTGGGTCCATTGTCCAAACATTACCTGCCTCAGATACTTTGATGATACTCAAAATACTGAGTCATCAGTTATCCTTTATTATTGACCACTTGAGTTCATTATGGGCCAAAGACGATATAGTCCTAAGGCAACTTCCTCGACCTTGGTGGCCCAGAGTCGCTTAACAACAACAGTTCCGACCCTGTTGTTGACAAGAAGGTGTGTGTAGGGGGGGGGATGGGGGATCGGATCAATAAGGGGCCATCTACCTAATAGACTAAAAGCCATCAGCAATCTAAATGAATGGAAGGTTGCCATCCCCACAATACCTGTGTTTTCGTGTTACCAATCAAACCCACACTCTCATGGAGTGAATAATGACTGCTCATGACGGACGGACATGTTGGTACCTAGCAGCTATCGGGACGGCATCGCTTCAAGTAATAATGCTTTCAGATATGCTCTTAATTCTCCAAGGTCGGGTTGTCATTTTATCGGCATAAAATATCGGACATGAGGTTTTGTTTTGAATTCAGGGAGATTTATGTATCGGTTATGTATCTGTTGTGTGTCTGTCGAAGCGAGCGTTAATGCGCGAGCTTGTCATTGGTAAGCATCAAAAGTTACGTAGAAACTATATGACCCTGCTGGAGAAGCGAGCTCGCGACCTCCCAACCTCGAGTCAAAACGCTGCTGACGAGTCTCACTGGGTCACTGGAGTTGCGCCCCATCCATTGAGATCATTAAATTGATTATAACTTAGTATTTAATCGCCGTCACAGGCAGCCGTAATGCGTTAGGTTCGCAGGTGGAATTCTAGCTGACATTAGGTAAATTCGGAATGAAACCTCACGGATGTACATAGAATCTGACATGAACGCAGTGACGCGGGATAATTATACCGTCATAATAGCAAATTGGATGGGAAACGCTGGCATCGTCATATCACACATCCAAGTCGATCTCTGTCAACGTTTAAATCACTGCATTACGTGAATAGCTGTAGGGCTTAAGATTCTGATCGTATGATTGAGTCATGTCTTCGGAGGGAATCCGAAATAAGTTTGCGTTCAGTGATGTGCATTTATGTTTATGCGTTGGCAGAAATGATCTAAGCACGACAGACGACACTACAAATACATAGTCTCAAAGTGAGTGACACTCTGGATTCATAGCCTCAAAGTGATTGACACTCTAGATACATAGCCTCAAAGTGAGTGACACTCTAGATACATAGCCGCTGACCCCTGCCCCTGACCCCTGCCGCAGACCCCTGACCCCTGCCGCTGACCCCTGCCGCTGACCCCTGCCCCTGAAACACGGAGATCGGACATGTGACAAAGGCTGCAGCATTTGCAATAAGCATCGGGCCTTACAGCGTTAGAACAAGAAAACAACGGAGACAAATATTGAAAACATGTCCATTAAGCCTACATCAAAGATTGCCTCAGCATTAATGGTTATTATGAGAACGTTTATCCTAAGCAGTAGATTGTCTTGGCTTTGATATTATGCTCAGATGGTCGATGTCGCAACAACACGGCCTTGAATCTGGTTTTCTTGTATTGGCAACCAGGTGCAGCATTAGTCAGGCCGCCTTCATGATGGCATCACAGTAAGGCACCCACCTGCAGGATGCCATCATAATGCCATGGCCGCCGCGCTATGGTGTTGGATTTCTTCGGGAACTGAGCTTAATTCGAGGGGGTGGGGTGGGGGGGGGGGGGGGGTGGAATGAATGGGTATTGAGAGCTTGTGTCTACTCCGAGCCGTATATTCCCCGACACAATTCTACTATTGTAATTAATAATTGAACAAAACCCACTTTCATATGATAAGAAGGCCCCAATATAAAGAAAAAAACACACGCCTGTATTCACGAGTACATCCGCTATTGTCACACGCAACAGCATCAACATTCGCAACAAAAAGCCCTCGATCCTTTTGGAGACCACTGCATTGGCTTTCCCGTTAAATGTACAGTAAATACGTGAGGTATCAAATATTACAACAAAGCCGAAAGAGGATGCTTTCTGGCATGGTACACCTCAAGAGGTTCCTATTGTTTACAATCACGTCACTAAACAATACTTAAGCTAGTGCTCGACCTATCCATTTGTGCGAGCGACCGCATCAAATAGATGGCTCGCTGGATACCCGCTAGAACTGCATGGCTAGGTGTTGTTCGATGGAGGTATATTCAAATGTCCTTGACACTGACGCCAGCCAATCAGCGTCGGATCCACCGGATGTAAGCTTTTGTTTTGATCGCCTGTACCCTCATCTAGTCTCCCTAAATAACGACGCAGCTGGTGCTGATGAACAGCCTTAGGTAAACACCCATTGATTCCTGAGAGACTACAGGCCATCAGCGACGAGCAGTCATTGTCATATGTGCCTCTTTGCGCGAGGTAATTTCTCCCTCAAACCTCCCTTCAAGTTTGGCTTCATGATCGCGATTAGTTGGGATTGTTTGTTGGTGGTTGGATGGCAGTGAATAACGCTTGTGTAGCGTGTCACGGTGAAACACGCCATGCCTTATCAGCAGCAGACCGGGCCAGTGACCTCCACAATGACATTGTAATAAAACCTGGATTACCTACACTTCATCCCATCTCAGTCAACAATGAAACGAGGCTTTGGTCGCGGGAGCTACCCGGAAGTGCTCTTTTTTTTGCTAACAGGAATTCGACGAATGCGCGCGCAAACAACTGCACCAATAACGAGATCAATGTTTCGAATGTCAAAATATATTACGCGTCACCGGTATGCACTCTTCTGAAATGTTTAAGGCAATTTGATATTCCGATTGCTGCAGTTTGACCAGGGTTAACGCAAGTGTGGATCTTATACTGATAGCATTTCCCTTTATAGGGACATTAACTGAATTTAAACTTTGGCACATAATTTCATAGACCTTTATATGAACAGAAGTGCCATAATATGCGGTTAATAGTTTGAACCATCATTTGATTTTATATATCCATAAATAATCTAATTATAATATATTCGCATGGTGAATCAATATAAAGCAAAAAAAGTGGCAAAAAAAGAGGAAACCTAAGCGAGGCGAGTTCACTGATGTTGACGACAACACCGGGATTTCACTGTAACATCACACGACAAGTTATCGTTTTCGATTATCCGACTGGACTGTTATTTCCAAAAAACTTGCACAATCATGTAACAGTAAATAAGCCGGGAGCGGCCATCAGGCAATAAACGTGCTCAGTTTGGACTACCGATGTCTAAATTAGAAGCCCGCTTAATCAGGACTAGGCACCGTCGGAAGACAGCCATTTTTGCACTTCCCCAGCATCTTAATAGCATTTTGTCCGCTAGAACAGTGTGCTTTTACTGCGCTGCTTCCTTGCCGTCACCAATGAGGTCTGTTTAATGATGGCGGGTGGTGCAACGTTTTCATCCAAAACAATAAAAATGGATATTCGTCGAATATGCCGACGTGCAAAGCTTGGTTAATCGAGCGTGCGGGGTGGATTCCCGGTGTTGGTTGAAATAAATGCCACAAAAGAGCGGTTGTGTTTTGAAAGTCTCCCACACGATGGTTGTCAGCTATCTAACAGTGAAAATATCCATGTAAGCTGGTAGATACGTTGTGGTGTGATATTTTCCCCATTTGGATGAGCTGCTGATGAATGTAAATCATGGTTAATAACCAACTCATTGGTCGCTTATTATGTAGGAAGATGCAGTATTGTCAGGCGGTTATTATGTAGGAAGATGCAGTATTGTCAGGCGGTTATTATGTAGGAAGATGCAGTATTGTCAGGCGGTTATTATGTAGGAAGATGCAGTATTGTCAGGCGGTTATTATGTAGGAAGATGCAGTATTGTCAGGCGGTTATTAGTGAGGAAGATGCAGTATTGTCAGGCGGTTATCATGTAGGAAGATGCAGTATTGTCAGGCGGTTATTATGTAGGAAGATGCAGTATTGTCAGGCGGTTATTATGTAGGAATATGCAGTATTGTCAGGCGGTTATTATGTAGGAAGATGCAGTATTGTCAGGCGGTTATTATGTAGGAAGATGCAGTATTGTCAGGCGGTTATTAGTGAGGAAGATGCAGTATTGTCAGGCGGTTATCATTTAGGAAGATGCAGTATTGTCAGGCGGTTATCATTTAGGAAGATGCAGTATTGTCAGGCGGTATGAGGAAGATGCAGTATTGTCAGGCGGTTATCATTTAGGAAGATGCAGTATTGTCAGGCGGTTTTTATTGAGGAAGGTGAGGTATTGTCAGGCGGTTATCATTTAAGAAGATGCAGTATTGTCCGGCGGTTATCATTTAGGAAGATGCAGTATTGTCAGGCGGTTATCATTTAGGAAGATGCAGTATTGTCAGGCGGTTATCATTTAGGAAGATGCAGTATTGTCAGGCGGTTATTATGTAGGAAGATGCAGTATTGTCAGGTGGTTATTATGTAGGAAGATGCAGTATTGTCAGGCGGTTATTACTGAGGAAGATGCAGTATTGTCAGGCGGTTATAAGTGAGGAAGATGCAGTATTGTCAGGCGGTTATCATTTAGGAAGATGCAGTATTGTCAGGCGGTTATCATTTAGGAAGATGCAGTATTGTCAGGCGGTAATTAGTGAGGAAGATGCAGTATTGTCAGGCGGTTATCATTTAGGAAGATGCAGTATTGTCAGGCGGTTTTTATTGAGGAAGGTGAGGTATTGTCAGGCGGTTATCATTTAAGAAGATGCAGTATTGTCCGGCGGTTATCATATAGGAAGATGCAGTATTGTCAGGCGGTTATCATTTAGGAAGATGCAGTATTGTCAGGCGGTTATCATTTAGGAAGATGCAGTATTGTCAGGCGGTTATTATGTAGGAAGATGCAGTATTGTCAGGTGGTTATTATGTAGGAAGATGCAGTATTGTCAGGCGGTTATTACTGAGGAAGATGCAGTATTGTCAGGCGGTTATTATGTGTGCAGGTGTCAGGTGGTATGTAGGAAGATGCAGTATTGTCATATTACTGGAAGATGCAGTATTGTCAGGCAGTTTATTATGTAGGGATGCAGTATTGTCAGGTGGTTATTATGTAGGAAGATGCAGTTTTGTCAGGCGGTTATTACTGAGGAAGATGCAGTATTGTCAGGCAGTTATTATGTAGGAAGATGCAGTATTGTCAGGTGGTTATTATGTAGGAAGATGCAGTATTGTCAGGCGGTTATTACTGAGGAAGATGCAGTATTGTCAGGCAGTTATTATGTAGGAAGATGCAGTATTGTCAGGTGGTTATTATGTAGGAAAATGCAGTATTGTCAGGCGGTTATTATGTAGGAAGATGCAGTATTGTCAGGCGTTATTACTGAGGAAGATGCAGTATTGTCAGGCAGTTATTATGTAGGAAGATGCAGTATTGTCAGGTGGTTATTATGTAGGAAGATGCAGTATTGTCAGGCGGTTATTACTGAGGAAGATGCAGTATTGTCAGGCAGTTATTATGTAGGAAGATGCAGTATTGTCAGGCGGTTATCATTTAGGAAGATGCAGTATTGTCAGGCGGTTATTATGTAGGAAAATGCAGTATTGTCAGGCGGTTATTATGTAGGAAGATGCAGTATTGTCAGGTGGTTATTATGTAGGAAGATGCAGTATTGTCAGGCAGATATTATGCAGGAAGATGCAGTATTGTCAGGCGGTTATCATTTAGGAAGATGCAGTATTGTCAGGCGGTTATTGTGTAGGAAGATGCAGTATTGTCAGGCGGTTATTATGTAGGAAGATGCAGTATTGTCAGGCGGTTATTATGTAGGAAGATGCAGTATTGTCAGGCGGTTATTATGTAGGAAGATGCAGTATTATCAGGCGGTTATCATTTAGGAAGATGCAGTATTGTCAGGCGGTTATTATGTAGGAAGATGCAGTATTGTCAGGTGGTAATTACTGAGGAAGATGCAGTATTATCAGATATGTGACATATCTTGAACACAGTAACGGACAATACTGAGATCATGTTGAAATGCATTGAACTTACATCCAGTATCGACGGATAAATCAACATCAGTTTCGACTAACAGGTAATCTGGAAAACAGGATGTTGACACACCTGGACCATCTTTAGGAGCTATCAAACGCCAGGTAGACGGCATCTCAATGCAATCAAGGTGTGTCTCAAGTAAGCCCAGGTGTACATGAATTAGATTAAAGTCAGCTTTGTTTTCGATTTATTTCTCGCTACAAATAGATATTATAACGCATGTTCTCAGGATGAAATCAACTCTACATATCACCTGCACTGCCTGATTCTACCGTTATTGAACGTAATAATTATAAGCTCACCCATCGTCGAATAAGCTGAACGGGATATAAGCGGCGGTGCCATTGTTGATGGATGCCATATATATTCCACGCATGCGTAATCAGACAACTGATTTGGTTATCGCCCATGAATGAAGCGATATGGACACTGACACAGCAACTAATTTTCACCAATAGCAAGCTCGTTTCTTCAGCCAAATATTCCGAGTCAAATCGATATCAAATCAAAAGACATAGATCGAAGTCCCTCGGCGATGCAATGAGTTTACGGCTTATTCCATTTCTTCCGCCTATACAAGCTATATCATAGCTCTCGTCAATACTTAAAAAAGTGGCAAGTTATTTGCCGCCATTTAGCTTCGGTTTCCACTGCAGAAATGTGATAGCATGTGCCTTTCAGTGGATGCGTCTATGAAAATCCTACGTAAAATGGCGACTGTGTCGAGCAAGTGGAGATCCGTGATGCCTTTAGCCTATCCTGTTATCCTTGCAGTGATCGCGCACAAGGCAAGTTGGGCGGACGTTGGATATGGCGTTTAGCCCAGCATCACAACGATGAGGTATAGCGCTAATGTTTCATCAAATGATCGGAGAGAAATTGGATTTCGCATCTCAGTGCCATCTCTCCTCAGGGTATCTGTCTGTCTAATTGGCTTTGGCTGTGATAGGCAGAAGGCCGCGGATACCTGGTTTGATTCTGTGAGAAAGCTCTGCTGCTCTGAGGGTCGAGACTTTTTGCAAAATCGCTGAGTTCTGTCGACGCGGGTTGAAGGTTAAAGCAACTGCTTTGAATCAAAGCAGGCGTAAGGAATGTGGAAAAGAAGTCGTCGCGGGCATTGAAGAATGAAGGCCATGCTCTCTCATGTCTTAGAATCATTACTCTTAAATACACACGCCGACATCGGCCGACGAATTCCGAAATCTGCCGAAGCACACTGAAATCTACCGACACTTGCCGAGAATTGTCAAGAAATATCCAACTCGGCGGAAAACAACGATATGCATGTCACATCATAACGTTTATGTTAGTGTCACCACTAACTTACAAGAGAGGGCATCTTGTAGGGATATACATAGACCGGAAAAGCCGCTCGCAAGTGGATTTGGATTGTGTCTTTTGATATTGCCTCCCTGTCTGGTTACGGGCAAGCGGTGAACGAAGAAGCCATGACATAAATTCCATCTCATTAAACTGATAGGTAATTGCAGCGCAAATTATAAAGCCATTGTCATCACTCGTGGGAATCATTACTCGTGGGAATCATTACTGTGGGAATCATTACTGTGGGAATCATTACTCGTGGGAATCATTACTGTGGGAATCATTACTCGTGGGAATCATTACTCGTGGGAATCATTACTCGTGGGAATCATTACTGTGGGAATCATTACTCGTGGGAATCATTACTCGTGGGAATCATTACTGTCGGAATCATTACTCGTGGGAATCATTACTCGTGGGAATCATTACTGTGGGAATCATTACGTGGGAATTATTACTCGTGGGAATCATTACTCGTGGGAATCATTACTCGTGGGAATCATTACTGTGGGAATCATTACTGTGGGTATAGATTCGGATACACAAGAACAAGACGTACAACAGGCGATGAATTGGGCCGACATTTCCATACATCGATAAGCATTCCTAACTATGAGGACGCGGAATAGGTTTGAACGAGAGCTACCCTCGCAATATAAATACTCCTTATCACGGTAACAATCTTTCCCACAAGAACCGCCATGTTCCCATAAACTATAACCCATTTTAATAAGCAAGAATGTCAAATGACGACTCAATATTCGAATGGTGGAGATATTTTAACGCATACATCAAACATTATGGTAACCACTTTAGAATGACGGCCCTTGTTCGGACAACACGCCGATTCGATCAAATTATCAATTCTTCATGGCGAAGACCAGACCTAACAAAGACATCACACACAACTCTTATTCATTGGGCAAGCGATGTCACTATGGTGAAACGACATCACTGTGGTGATCTGATATCACTATGGTGATATGGTGTCACGTTGGTGTCTAGATATCACTATGGTGACATGCTATGGTGACCCGTTCAATATTGGTGACGATTACAGGGAGGTGACCCTCCATCACCTTGCATCACTGTGACTTCCCTAGATTCCAAAGGATAGATAAATTAGAGAGACGCTCTGAAATGAAATACACGCTTTCAAAAGATGAGTTCAAGGACAGTCCCGCAAGTACACAAATGGGATGTCACGAACGAGTGTAGAAGAACGAGGCAATGCGAGTCATATCACCAAGGTGACAAGGGGACTCGGAAGTGTGTTTTTTTCTTGGCTTTACAATGATGGTTAGTTTTTGTGGACACAGCGTCGCCTAATGACGATGTAAGCGTCCTCATCCTTGTATGGTGATGACGAGCGACAGCAACGAGTCATAAGAAGCTCTCAACCATCCAGCTTAATTGCCATTAACGTCCATCATTAGAGTTGCATTAATACTTATTTAATGACGCTCTATATAGAAGTGATATTTATCAGCTATAAACAAATGCCGATAAGCCAGTGGGTCTAGAATACACACAAATAGCACTCAGCTTTGTCGTGTATTGCGCAGGGGAAAGTTGATGTATGACAATGATAATTATCGTTAAATGTTATTAGGTAGTCCAAAGCTGCCATTAAATGGTTAGTACAGGTCCATGAACGATGCTTACTCCAACGAGATGCCATCACATTCCATCAATTCAGCCGGAAACCTTGGTCACTGATCTCGTCCAACTGAATCTATTGAGCCGGAAACTGAAACGAGGCTGAGATGTATGTGATCACTTCCGGTTTACTTCAATGCGCTTTCATTGGAGTTCATGGAGGAGACGATCGTCCTGTGTGCAACAGAGTGTTACACGAAGAGGATGAAGTGTCTGGGAAAGGAAAGGATGGATGCGAATGGACGCCATATATTAAGCCATGTGCTCACTGAGCGCTTGCTTCTTAAAATAGACACTTGTTTTTGTTGATCGAAATGATCTGGGCTCAGCAAGTTCACTAAGTGCGAATTGATTTCAAGTGGAATCCGAGCCATTTGAATTGAGGGTTTTCTTCTAAAACTCGTCCATAGGGTAACATCAATCCATAACACTCATATTTATCAATTTACACCGTGTGGTTACTGAAACACTCAATACTCTACACAGAACGAACAAAAACAACCAAATCAGTCTACGTGGAAGTAACATCACTTCTGAACCTTACCCTCACCACATGGAAGTAACATCACTTCTGAACCTTACCCTCACCACATGGAAGTAACATCACTTCTGAACCTTACCCTCACCACAAGGAAGTAACATCACTTCTGAAGCTTACCCTCACCACATGGAAGTAACATCACTTCTGAACCTTACCCTCACCACAAGGAAGTAACATCACTTCTGAACCTTACCCTCACCACATGGAAGTAACATCACTTCTGAACCTTACCCTCACCACAAGGAAGTAACATCACTTTTGAACCCTCACCACACGACACAGCGTTGGATCGTTATGACATTAGCTCCTTTTGTGGATGGCTTCACTTACCTCTGCGAAGTGGAATATTGAATCCTACACCACTATGATAACCCCACATCACTAGGACGACCAAATATCACTATGACAGCCATACATCACTATGACGATCGTGTATCATTATGACGACCCTACGCCACAAGGTTGCTATGACTACGCCAATGGACTATTATGACCCTAGGTCAGAATGGCGACCCTTCGTTGGTACGACCATCTAGTAAAATGAGAAATGCTTAAAATGACAAGCTTATATAAGAATGTAGACTTCAAAGGGAGCCTATATCTCACAATGAGTGCGCCACCAGCAGACCGCGTATTCGCACGGCAACAGACCGCGTTCCCCTGATTCGTTTAGATGAGTTTAACGTAAGAATTTACCACATCAAGAGAGGCCTGATTTTATCTTGAATACATCAGACGAGACTGATCAGTAGTGCCCCCCCCCCCATCACCTTGCACACGCCCCCAAGTTGTCGTTACGCTGACGACGCATTCGCCTATCAAATCGTTATCCGAATCAATCTTGTTCGTGTACCGGAAATAATATCAATTGTCTGATTAAATAATACGAGCAACAAATGGACGGGATTAGACAGGATGAGATGACAGACAAATGAAAGAGACGCTACGAGATGAAATACACGCCCATATACCTATCAGCAGGGGTACTATAGCGGCCAAGGAAGAATGAGGAGAATCTTGTTATCAAAAGATAATCTGTGTTCAAGGCCAGTCTTACAAACGCACACATGGAATGGCGCGATCGGGAGGCGTAACAGAACGAGGTAGTGTGTCATATCACCAAGGTAATAAAGGCAACCCGGAAGTGGGTTTGTATTTTCTCGACATCAACACCCATGATTATTCCATGGCGTACTACTCTTTATAAGGGATATTTATCAACAAGTGGTTCGGGACAACACGTAAATATGACTGCATTACAATGAATTGTTGTCGACATTTGTGGTTGAAGATCCATTGCAGTATGTGTGCACGTTGGATCGGCATGACAAGATGAGACAGATACTGCCGAGAGGAGGTGAGGTTATCACAAATGTACACTGCATTGAAAGAACATTTGACAAAGGAAAATCCATGCAACTGCCCGGGTCGCTGACCCCGGTGTATTTGGGCCGGTATCAATCGCCACATCAAATAGTTGTTACTGACAGAGCCAGGGGGCTCTGGGTCACTAGCTCCTTGATCTGTGATTAGTGATTGACATGGTCGTGGGTAGAAGCGCTAGATGAAGGGGTTGGGGAAGGAGCGCTGGGTGAAGGGGGTTGTGGAGAAGCGCTGGGTGAAGGGGGTTGGGAGGAGCGCTGGGTGAAGGGGGTTGGGAGGAGCGCTGGGTGAAGGGGTTGGGGAAGGAGCGCTGGGTGAAGGGGTTGGGGGAGGAGCGCTGGGTGAAGGGGTTGGAAGGAGCGCTGGGTGAAGGGGGTTGTGGAGAAGCGCTGGGTGAAGGGGGTTGGGAGGAGCGCTGGGTGAAGGGGGTTGGGAGGAGCGCTGGGTGAAGGGGTTGAGAAGGAGCGCTGGGTGAAGGGGGTTGGGAGGAGCGCTGGGTGAAGGGGTTGGGAAGGAGCGCTGGGTGAAGGGGGTTGGGAGGAGCGCCGTGTATGTTTCTAAAAATCGATCGTGAACCGTGGATCATTATCCACGTCATCCAACTGTTGTCTTGCGAGCGTGATTAGCATTCCGTCAAAGTGCACTTTTGTGCAAACATAACAGGTACATTCAACCAACTTATACTGACAATACTGGACAACAGTAACACTAGTATAGATAAACAGCCCTGGAGCTGCCGTACAAGCTCAGCCACAGTGAAGCATAAATAGCGACATGATGCCGCAACAACAGCAGCATCTTAGGCATGCCTTGCACCAATACACACATCTTGAAGTGGTGCATGTGCGCTTCTCGAGGTCATTCAGTGCAGGCATTGTACCTACACTTATGACGACAAGCAATAGCAATCGACAATCTGCCAATCATACCCTCCCCATTTCCTGAGGTACCTGTAATAATCACCAGGTAACTCGAAGAGATGTTCCCTGGGGTTTCATGGCCTTGATCAACTCACCTGGGCAATCAGACCTTGAAGCATTAAGTTAGTCTTACAGTGACTTGCGAGGATGTTCAGGAATGTGGTCTATGAACGTACTGCATCCAATCACACATCTACCTGCTAATTGACCAGATTCGTGCACAGACAATAAGATCAGCAGCAGAATCCTATCCCACACAACCAGTTGAAGATGCCCCGATGGCCAAAATTACCTTAGCAACCAGGAATAATAAATTCATAAATATGTATGATCAATCGTGCTCCAGCTGCCCCAGAGGGTTATCGACCTGTGGTGTGAGGAAGAGGGGGGTCGAGGGGTTCCATTGTTTGATGTATGATGCTCTGATGAATTGTGTTACGCACTTAACTCATTCAGGTGGGTGACCTAATTAATCTAAATTAGGTAAGTTCATTCATAGAGCCACGCTCACCTGGGCGTAGGGACGTGGGATTATGCAAGCGGGATGATGTGGGGATGGTGCATGCGGGGATGATGCGGAGATGATGTGGGGATATACTGTAACAAAACAGCCCAGTCATGGTGGTGCTAAAAGTGGCGAGGTTGCAATTACCACGAGAAACAGTACAGTACAATTAGACTGCCTTATAGTCTGTCGTGTAAACACAATGCTAAATTCGACTGCCTTAAAGATAATCATGTACACAATGCTAAATTCGACTGCCTTAAAGATTATCATGTACACAATGCTAAATTCGACTGCCTTAAAGATTATCATGTACACAATGCTAAATTCGACCACCTTAAAGATTATCATGTACACAATGCTAAATTCGACCACCTTAAAGATTATCATGTACACAATGCTAAATTCGACCACCTTAAAGATTATCATGTACACAATGCTAAATTCGACTGCCTTAAAGCCATGTACAAGATGCTAAATTGTGCCACAATGCTAAATGCTAACCACTGCCTTAAATATTATCATGTACACAATGCTAAATTCGACCTGCCTTAAAGATTATCATGTACACAATGCTAAATTCGACTGTCTACTAGACTATCCTGTAAACACAATGCTAAACTATAATTTCCAAAAAGCTAAATGGGTCATATATAAAAATATGTTACTATCGTATGGAATTTTGTCAGGATAATGCTTAATACAACTACATGGTGTGAGATGATAAAGCGATATTGCAATATGCAACCGTATTGTATCAGATGATAAAGCGATATTGCAATATGCAACCGTATTGTATCAGATGATAAAAAAAATAATGCAAAACGCGACCGCATTAGATCGCAGGATAATGCTGAACGCCACTGCTTAATGTGCAAGGATAATGCTGAACGCCACTGCTTAATGTGCAAGGATAATGCTGAACGCCACTGCTTAATGTGCAAGGATAATGCTGAACGCCACTGCTTAATGTGCAAGGATAATGCTGAACGCCACTGCTTAATGTGCAAGGATAATGCTGAACGCCACTGCTTAATGTGCAAGGATAATGCTGAACGCGACTGTATTATATGTTCGTATAATGCTGAACGCGACTGTATTATATGTTCGATAATGCTTAACGCGACTGTATTATATGTTCAAGGATAATGCTGAACGCCACTGTATTATATGTGCAAGGATAATGCTGAACGCGACTGTATTATATGTGCGTATAATGCTGAACGCGACTGCTTATATGTTCAAGTATAATGCTGAACGCGACTGTATTATATGTTCGTATAATGCTGAACGCGACTGTATTATATGTTCGTATATAATGCGTATAACGCGACTGTATAATGCTGAACGCGATGTTATATGTTCGTATAATGCTAAACGCGACTGTATTATATGTTCGTATAATGCTGAACGCGACTGTATTATATGTTCGTATAATGCTGAACGCGACTGTATCACATGTTCAGATAATGTTAAACGCGACTGTATTATATGTTCGTATAATGCTGAACGCGACTGTATTATATGTTCGTATAATGCTGAACGCGACTGTATCGTATAATGTTCGACTGTATTATATATAATGCTGAACGCGACTGTATTATATGTTCGTATAATGCTGAACGCGACTGTATTATATGTTCGTATAATGCTGAACGCGACTGTATTATATGTTCGTATAATGCTGAACGCGACTGTATTATATGTTCGTATAATGCTGAACGCGACTGTATTATATGTTCGTATAATGCTGAACGCGACTGTATTATATGTTCGTATAATGCCGAACGCGACTGTATTATATGTTCGTATAATGCCGAACGCGACTGTATTATATGTTCGTATAATGCTGAACGCGACTGTATTATATGTTCGTATAATGCTGAACGCGACTGTATTATAATAATGCTAAAACGCACTGTATAATGCTGAACGCGACTGTATTATATGTTCGTATAATGCTAAACGCGACTGTATTATATGTTCGTATAATGCTGAACGCGACAGCTTAATGTGCAAGGATAATGCTGAACGCTGACTGTATTATATGTTCGTATAATGCTGAACGCGACTGCTTAATGTGCAAGGATAATGCTGAACGCCACTGCTTAATGTGCAAGGATAATGCTGAACGCCACTGCTTAATGTGCAAGGATAATGCTGAACGCGACTGTATTATATGTTCGTATAATGCTGAACGCGACTGTATTATATGTTCGTATAATGCTAAACGCGACTGTATTATATGTTGTATAAATATGAACGCGATGCTCGTATACGCGACTGTATGTATATATGTTCGTATAATGCTGAACGCGACTGTATTATATGTTCGTATAATGCTAAACGCGACTGTATTATATGTTCGTATAATGCTGAACGCGACTGTATTATATGTTCGTATAATGCTGAACGCGACTGTATTATATGTTCGTATAATGCTGAACGCGACTGTATTATATGTTCGTATAATGCTGAACGCGACTGTATTATATGTTCGTATAATGCTGAACGCGACTGTATTATATGTTCGTATAATGCTGAAACGCGACTGTATTATATGTTCGTATAATGCTGAAACGCGACTGTATTATATGTTCGTATAATATAATGCTAAACGCGTGTATTATATGTTCGTATAATGTGAACGCGACTGTATTATATGTTCGTATAATGCTGAAACGCGACTGTATTATATGTTCGTATAACTGCCGAACGCGACTGTATTATATGTTCGTATAATGCTGAACGCGACTGTATTATATGTTCGTATAATGCTGAACGCGACTGTATTATATGTTCGTATAATGCTGAACGCGACTGTATTATATGTTCGTATAATGCTGAACGCGACTGTATTATATGAACGCGACTGTATAATGTTCGTATAATGCTGAACGCGACTGTATAATGTTCTATAATGCTAAACGCGACTGTATTATATGTTCGTATAATGCTGAACGCGACTGTATTATATGTTCGTATAATGCCGAACGCGACTGTATTATATGTTCGTATAATGCTGAACGCGACTGTATTATATGTTCGTATAATGCTGAACGCGACTGTATTATATGTTCGTATAATGCTAAACGCGACTGTATTATATGTTCGTATAATGCTGAACGCGACTGATATGTTATTATAATGTTAACGCGACTGTATAATGTTCGTATAATGCTAAACGCGACTGTATTATATGTTCGTATAATGCTAAACGCGACTGTATTATATGTTCGTATAATGCTAAACGCGACTGTATTATATGTTCGTATAATGCTAAACGCGACTGTATTATATGTTCGTATAATGCTAAACGCGACTGTATTATATGTTCGGATAATGCTAAACGCGACTGTATTATATGTTCAGATAATGCTAAACGCGACTGCATTATATTTGAAGATAATGCCAAACGCGACTGTATTATATGTTCGATAATGCTAAACGCGACTGTATCAAATGTTCGGATAATGCTAAACGCGACTGTATTATATGTTCAGATAATGCTAAACGCGACTGCATTATATTTGAAGATAATGCCAAACGCGACTGTATTATATGTTCGGATAATGCCAAACGCGACTGTATTATATGTTCGGATAATGCCAAACGCGACTGTATTATATGTTCCGATAATGCTAAACGCGACTGTATTATATGTGACGATAATGCTCTCTGTGCAATAACAAACAACTATCTGGGATAATGTGCAATGCGACGCAATGGCCGTTACAGCTCGACTCTCACATGAGATGATGCAAGCAAGATCAATCATGCAGTTATTGGGCAGAGACCAGTCATGGAAACATCGACTAGATTAGTACTTCATCTGCCCGCCCAATGTAGCATTTGGTTCAGATTAAACTTGCATTTCTATACGGCATTGAGTCGAGCATACC
The DNA here is from genome assembly GCA_034190875.2 of Urechis unicinctus. NCBI lineage: Eukaryota > Metazoa > Annelida > Polychaeta > Xenopneusta > Urechidae > Urechis > Urechis unicinctus. Next base: position 5,018,516 of record CM067358.1, on the reverse strand, counting down.
TATTAGCACCTGATTGGATCCAAGCACATTTGAACACCTTACCTGTCCTGGCAGGATGAGGGTCTTAACGCGGGTGGGGGGGGGGGGGTTGAAGTAGAGGTTGAATCTACACAATTAGGGATCAACTCATTTGGCACCTTGTGCTGTGTAATAAGCCCGGGGACCCTTTCCAGCGCCATATCCCCGCGAGTGACGCACCATATCCCCGCGAGTGACGCACCATATCCCCACGAGTGACGCACCATATCCCCGCGAGTGACGCACCATATCCCCACGAGTGACGCACCATATCCCGGCGAGTGACGCACCGTATCCCCGCGAGTGACACACCATATCCCCGCGAGTGACGCACCATATCCCCGCGAGTGACGCACCATATCCCCGAGAAAAAAATCATATGCAATCATTGGGCGGGAATAATGCATCGGTTGCATTTCATACCTTTCAAAGCAATTAACGATTGCAATAGGCCTCGGGGTAAGCTGACATCGTGGTTTCATCATTGCAGAGAATGTATGCCTATAACAATACAATATTAATTCCGCAAACAAAAGACCCAACGAGTAGGTGATAATACCATTCACGGGTATGTAATGTACTGTTCCCCACGTATGGTGTATTTGCAACAGGCAAATATACCGTCCACACAACTCCACAGTATTATAAAAACTGATTCAGATGAAAAGGACATTCCATTAATGGTGTTTTTGTGTGATAGATCTCACAAACCTACTAATACACTTATGATCAAGACATGTTCGGTGGAGCTTAAAAGTGCGACTATGCGCGGAACAATGCCGGCACTTGTTGTAAGAGCAGCGGGGCTTCATGTTGCAGTATGCTGGTACTAGTCTCCCAAGGCAAATAAATGGGCACAGTATGTAACCAATCAGTTTGAGTATGCAAGCACTTAATAAGGGCAAGTTATTGGAAAAGCAAACTTGAAATATGTTTATAAATCTGGACAATTGGATATGATTTGATTCGTATGCATAAAGGGAAAGCTCCACTTGGACAATACGACAGAAGGCTATAATAAATGGCGGCTGACTTATTCAGGTATGAAACTTGTTTAACGCATTGCAAAACTTGCCTCACGTCCCCAGATGGGATATCGCTTCTCACGATAGCAGAAAGCAAGCCCCCAAAATTGAATAACACCTTCTCTGAATACGAAAACCCGACTAGGATAATACATTGTCAAAAACTGACAGAGCTGCGCCAGGAAGGTCCGCCATCATGCAAAACCTCAGGCAGCGAAATGCACATCTACAGCATGAACACGCATTAGTGGATGGGCTTAAAGCTGCCGACGCAAATGAATCCGCATCATGAGAGCCCATGGTTAACTCGGTTTATTACAGGGTTGATGCTGCAGGTGAAGAGATTGATACAGACGTACACTCGGTGAGCAGTCTCTTGTCATATCTGGCAACAATGAACAAGAACTAATCCCCCGTCACATCTAAAGATACGTCACGTCGAGATCATAGCTAGTGTGCAGTATTCATAAGTAACTCGAATGATATGATTAAATTCTGAATATCTACGAAAATTACGTAAGGTTCGTAATGTACAACTTATTGCGAGGAATCAGCATCTGTTATAGTGCGGGATTCACTGATGGTCGCATATCGTAGGTAGGTCATTACGTGACGTTATGAGTTCGTATGTGTGAACGTGTAATGTAGAACAGTAAACAGTACTTACAAGCCCGCCAGCAATCCTTGGCCATCCCGGTTTCGCCGCCGATAGCGATAAAATGGCAGCTTCATTGTTCTCACACGGCGTGAATGGCAGCCGCCTATGACAAAATCACTTATTCCAATCACAGTACTCAACGTGAGAAGCTGGCAACGCAAGCATCTCGTAAATAGCGAGTTTTATTCCCGGCATCTCAGAGATTGATGTCGTAAGTTGTGTAGCCTTGCTTATGCTATGACACGAGTCTGCAGCTACGAACGGGAGAAAATGTTTGTCCGTTTTCACTGTGAGAATTACTCCATGCATGGAATTGCAAATGTTGGATGAAGAGCGCTTCTTGGCTTACAGCTCGGGTTGAAGTGAATTGAAAGGAGGAGAAGAGCTTGGGGGTTCGGTTGGGGAAGGGTTTAAGCTGAGAGCAAGCCGCAATACCGAGAAGGGCCTACCGGACCACATGTAATCTGGTATTGTGCGGCAAGGCGTCTCGTAGCCCATCAATACGTCACGCTTGGCGCTGTAGCATCACAACGCAGCCCCGCTTCAGTATCCCATCTCTTCTTTATCACATTTGTCATCCCATTAAAAATTCGTAAACGATCCTACGATTGCGCTTGCTTATTGTGATTAGCTGGGCTCTGTCAAAGCGACCGCTGCTTTGTGCTTCTGTCCGACATGTTTGGACGTGCCGTGAGCTAGTGCCTGTCTGCAGTACCACTACAGACGGCCAAGCGATATGGCCCCTTCCCCAATTGCAATAGGACTTTTGACGAGTGACTTTCAGCTTTGATTTTACCCTCGTTGTCCTCTTAACGGCCGTTGTCTTCCGGGCTCCCGCGTACGGCGCGCTATCATGACGTGGTCATCGCTGTAGACTGGCCAGTCTCCGCTTATCATATGATATGCATCTCCTTATTAGATTCTCAAAGCCACTGTCATATGAACAAGGCGCTGTGTGCTTGCTCAATGACCAGAAACGATGAAGATATCTTAAAGAGAGGCATATTTCTTTCATGAACAATGGACGGGGGCGGCTGTCCGCGTCAGCATGTATAACACATGGGAATGGGTGAATTAGAAGGGGGAGGGCGCGGTGTAAGTTGAGGGTAGGGGGTAGGGTAGCAAGGGGCACGGAGTGGGATGTTGGACGGGATGGGGGCGCATCTGAAGGCCAGTTCTCCACTGCCAGTCTGCGTCACTACGCATCGCTACCCTTCGGCGACGCGTGGATCATTGCAATCTCAGTCGAGTTGCTTGTCGTTACTAACGCCACAATACTAATGCTTGAGTGCAGCTTGTCATCTGCTGCGTATCTAGATGGTTCGTCTGGACGAGGCCGAGCCCAGCGAATCCACCGCATCTTCACCGCCATGGGGGAATGCCGTGGCTCTTTTATGCAACAGGTTATTTCGGGTGCAATGGGTTCATTCGTTGTCACGTGACGTCCGCTTCACGCCCATCGTCCCATACCAAATCAATGTCAGTGACATATTTCAATAAATCAGTGTATTTTATGAATTTCATAGCAGGATATTTTGCTAGAATAACAACCGGCTTCAGACGTATAACACAAAATTTGCCAGCCATTTAGCCCTCATAACCTCGCGTTATACCGATATACGGGATCCAAAGACGGCGCGACATAACAAGATCCAATCCCGCTTCAAGATCTCACGGTTTATTCTTCCAACTCAAAAACATTACCCTGGGTTTAACGCACGGTTAAGGCGACATGCAACCGCTCTATGGAGGTGTTGAGTGCGCTGTCAGATCTCAGTGTGGTTGCTCATTAATCTCAACCAGTTGGACATGATAGTATATCCTCTACAAAAGGTCGACGGGATAGGGTCTCGACGGTATGTACGGTTACCTACTAGATTGGGTCTGGGGGTGTGGTCTCTATGTACGGGTATCTACTAGAAAGTAGGGGTACCCATTAGCTAGGGTCGGGACGGTATATCCTGTATGCCGGGCTACCCATTAGCTAGGGTCGGAACGGTATTTCCTGTGTGTAGGGGAACCTATTAGCTAGGTCGGGGCGGTATATCCTGTATGTAGGGTAGCTATTAGCTAGGGTCGGGAGGGTATATTCTGTATGTAGGGTAGCTATTAGCTAGGGTCGGGACGGTATATCCTGTAGACGAGGCCTGTATGCCACATGAAGACCACAGATCGATTGGTCGCGATCACAATCTAACGTCAAACGCTCTAATACACGAATCCTGTCCATCCCACTTTCCGCCTAATACGACTCCACATTCGGGCACTAACAAAGAGCATTCAAATGAAACTCCAATCGGAGGCGCACATGAGAGGCGTCGTGTAAGCGGTGTGAGTAAGGGCTGTCTGGCGCTGATGGAGCAGTTTAAGCATGTGGAGTTGTGGGCAGAACGTGCTAATGTGTGAAACTCACGAAATGCCATACGCGTCGATAGTTTATATAGCTTAAACATACACCAATTCAGGAATTCATCTGCCGGTGAATGCTTCCCGCCTCAATGAGCGGAATACATGCGGACGAGTTCATTCATGTCTATGGAGTAAGCCACTCGAGGTCAAGTAATCGCTCAGTACTACACCGGAAGAAGTCTGCCGGAAGTTTGCATTGAATCAGTTATGTGTTGCATATCACATCGGTCACAAATGATCATTTAGATAAACGATTTCCGCCTCGTTTATAGCCAACCGAGGCATTCATTGATCAACAGGAACCCATACTGATGTGCTATAAGTCTCGTTCATTGCTCATCAAGAACCCATACTGTTCTATAAGTCTCATTCATTGATCAACAGGAACCCATACTGATGTGCTATAAGTCTCATTCATTGATCAACAGGAACCCATAATGATGTGCTATAAGTCTCGTTCATTGATCAGCAAGAACCCATACTGATGTCTATAAGTCTCATTCATTGATCAACAGGAACCCATACTGATGTTCTATAAGTCTCATTCATTGATCAACAGGAACCCATACTGATGTGCTTTAAGTCTCATTCATTGATCAACAGGAACCCATACTGATGTGCTTTAAGTTTCATTCATGACCGTAATGGGGAGGTGTTCGTTGAAAACAGCGACATCGCTAAATAATACCTGAGATTACAGTAACAGTTTGTACGTTATGTGCAGGTGTTCTTTACAAATAGATGTCGGCTATGGCGTAAAGTGAACGGGTATAAACTCTAGAACAAAGCTCGTTGGAAACTGCGATTCGCTCCTGAAGAATTGCTCGGATGAGAATCTGTCACTTTTAATGAATGATATGATGAACTCACAAATCTCTGTTAAATGTCAACTTGCTAGATATGATCAGAGGAATGAGCGCTGATAGGTTCTCTGGAACAATCAGTCATGGCAGACGGAATCATAGGTTACCATGCACAGTGCAAGCTATCCTGACCACATCAATAACTTGAATTAATTAATCACTAAATCACATTGTTTAGATATAACGACGAGATATATATTGAGTGAACCACCAGCAACCAACAACCCACATGTACACACACACACATGTATGTATGTAAATATGTATACACCTACGTTGATACACACAGTGAACAGAATATAAACTATACCGACATCGGCCTATTCAATTATCTCTAATGGAACTGTAATGAATGATCATATTTACTTAACAGCAATAAATGAGGAAGATACGGGGTAGTCTGGCAGGGTGTGTACTCAATGGCGGCTCTTACAAGCTCCACATAGGCCCACCATGCAGTGATTTAGCTATCCAACCCCCACCACCACCCCCATCCCTCTAGCTATCCAACCCCGACCCCACCCCTCTAGCTATCCAACCCCCACCCCCACCCCTCTAGCTATCCAACCCCCAATCCTCGCTGCGAGTTAATGAATCTGAATCCTGCCAACCATTGTACCATTGATGTGTACAATATTAGCTTCATCGAATTTACACGATCTTAGCAGGTGTATTGTCAGAAGATTACCTCGCACACAGAAGATCGCGGGTTCGAACCCATCAAGCCCGGTGATGTTGACAATTTAAACATATCCAATCCCGATTGGGAATGTTAACTACGTCGGGCTGCTCATAGCATTGTTAACACAGCGGTCAAATTAAGTAAAAATCTAACCATCAATTGGTGGCCCCTCCATTAAAGTTTTTCTGGCAATGCGAGCCCAGGAATTTGTAAATTATATGACATCATTGGACCTGGCAATGCGCTCCCATAATATCCCATGACACACTTAGACTAACGCATTCCCTACATAGCAACCCTGATGAGGCGGCTATCGAAGCCGCGACGTTATGCTCGCCAAATATTCACATCTCACTGTTACTGAGATGCGTTGGTCAGTAGACCGATTAGCAAAGGAACTCGAGTCAATAGAGCGCTGGTGGAACTAAGCAGGGTGGTGTTAATGCAACAATAGAGCGCTGGTGGCAAGAGGGCAGGGTGGTGTTAATGCAACAATAGAACGCTGGTGGCAAGAAGGCAGGGTGGTGTTAATGCAAAAATAGAGCGCTGGTGGCAAGAGGGCGGGGTGGTGTTAATGCAGCAATAGAGCGCTGATGGCAAGAGGGCAGGGTGGTGTTGATTCAAAAATAGAGCGCTGGTGGCAAGATGGCAAGGTGGTGTTAATGCAACAATAGAGCGCTGGTGGCAAGAGGGCGGGGTGGTGTTAATGCAACAATAGAGCGCTGGTGGCAAGAGGGCAGGGTGGTGTTGATGCAACAATAGAGCGCTGGTGGCAAGAGGGCGGGGTGGTGTTGATGCAACAATAGAGCGCTGGTGGCAAGAGGGCGGGGTGGTGGTGTGCAACAATGCTGGTGCAAGGTGGTGTTAATGCAACAATAGAGCGCTGGTGGCAAGAGAGGGGGGGTGGTGTTAATGCAACAATAGAGCGCTGGTGGCAAGAGGGCAAGGTGGTGTTAATGCAACAATAGAGCGCTGGTGGCAAGAGGGCAAGGTGGTGTTAATGCAACAATAGAGCGCTGGTGGCAAGAGGGCAAGGTGGTGTTAATGCAACAATAGAGCGCTGCTGGCAAGAGGGCGGGGTGGTGTTAATGCAGCAATAGAGCGCTGGTGGCAAGAGGGCGGGGTGGTGTTAATGCAAAAATAGAGCGCTGGTGGCAAGAGGGCGGGGTGGTGTTAATGCAGCAATAGAGCGCTGGTGGCAAGAGGGCGGGGTGGTGTTGATGCAACAATAGAGCGCTGGTGGCAAGAGGGCGGGGTGGTGTTAATGCAACAATAGAGCGCTGGTGGCAAGAGGGCGGGGTGGTGTTAATGCAACAATAGAGCGCTGGTGGCAAGAGGGCAAGGTGGTGTTAATGCAACAATAGAGCGCTGGTGGCAAGAGGGCAAGGTGGTGTTAATGCAACAATAGAGCGCTGGTGGCAAGAGGGCGGGGTGGTGTTAATGCAACAATAGAGCGCTGGTGGCAAGAGGGCGGGGTGGTGTTAATGCAACAATAGAGCGCTGGTGGCAAGAGGGCGGGGTGGTGTTTAATGCAACAATAGAGCGCTGGTGGCAAGAGGGCGGGGTGGTGTTAATGCAGCAATAGAGCGCTGGTGGTGGCAAGAGGGCGGGGGGTGGTGTTAATGCAGCAATAGAGCGCTGGTGGCAAGAGGGCAGGGTGGTGTTAATGCAAAATGCGCTGGTGGCAAATAGAGCGCTGTTGAATGGCAAAATAGAGCGCTGGTGGCAAGAAGGCGGGGTGGTGTTAATGCAACAATAGAGCGCTGGTGGCAAGAGGGCTGGGTGGTGTTAATGCAACAATAGAGCGCTGGTGGCAAGAGGGCGGGGTGGTGTTGATGCAACAATAGAGCGCTGGTGGCAAGAGGGCAGGGTGGTGTTAATGCAGCAATAGAGCGCTGGTGGCAAGAGGGCAGGGTGGTGTTAATGCAGCAATAGAGCGCTGGTGGCAAGAGGGCAGGGTGGTGTTAATGCAAAAATAGAGCGCTGGTGGCAAGAGCGCTGGGCAAGAGGGCGGGGTGATGTTGATGCAACAATAGAGCGCTGGTGGCAAGAAGGCAGGGTGGTGTTAATGCAACAATAGAGCGCTGCTGGCAAAGAGGGCGGGGTGTGTGTTGATGCAAACATAGAGCGCTGGTGGCAAGAGGGCGGGGTGGTGTTGATGCAAAAATAGAGCGCTGGTGGCAAGAGGGCGGGGTGTTGTGCAATAGAATGGCAAGCAGCAATGGCAAGGGCGCTAGAGCGCTGGTGGCAAGAAGGCAGGGTGGTGCAATAGAGCGCTGGTGGCAAGAAGGCAGGGTGGTGTTTAATGCAGCAATAGAGCGCTGGTGGCAAGAGGGCAAGGTGGTGTTAATGCAAAAATAGAGCGCTGGTGGCAAGAGGGCGGGGTGGTTGATGTTAATGCAGGAGCGTGGTGTTGCAGGGTGGTGTTAATGCAACAATAGAGCGCTGGTGGCAAGAAGGCAGGGTGGTGTTAATGCAACAATAGAGCGCTGCTGGCAAGAGGGCGGGGTGGTGTTGATGCAACATTAGAGCGCTGGTGGCAAGAGGGCGGGGTGGTGTTAATGCAACAATAGAGCGCTGGTGGCAAGAGGGCGGGGTGGTGTTGATGCAACAATAGAGCGCTGGTGGCAAGAGGGCGGGGTGGTGTTGATGCAACAATAGAGCGCTGGTGGCAAGAGGGCAGGGTGGTGTTGATGCAGCAATAGAGCGCTGCTGCTGGCAAGAGGGCGGGGTGGCAAGAGGGCGGGGTGGTTGATGCAACATTAGAGCGCTGCTGGCAAGAGAGGGGGTGGTGTTGATGGGGTGGTGTTAATGCAACAATAGAGCGCTGGTGTGGCAAGAGGGCGGGTGGTGTTGATGCAACAATAGAGCGCTGGTGGCAAGAGGGCGGGGTGGTGTTGATGCAACAATAGAGCGCTGGTGGCAAGAGGGCAGGGTGGTGTTGATGCAGCAATAGAGCGCTGGTGGCTGGAGTGGATAACGTGTGCAACACGCGAGTATTGATGGTGATGCCACCTCAAGTCTGTGACGTATGACCTCTTTTTGATCTCAGTATATATTTACATCATTCCATTATGTTATTTGGATGGACCATCAACGAATGCAAAGTATTAAATGCGGAGCGAAAATGTGGAGGAGCTAATTTTAAGTGCGACAACATTTATCCACAGCGCACAATCAATATAACACGCCTACAACCCAGCCCCCACCAGAGTTTCTTCTTATAAACAAATGGTCGTGCAACTTATTGAGGTGAATTTATGTCGCAAAAGCCTATTACTGAGGTACAGCACCGAAATAACTCGTCAGAATAAGTCGCTGTTCCAGAAGGGGTGTTGTTTTTTCTATATGATAAGAGGAAATCGATTTCGCTGCTCACAAGCTTGTGCGTTCCTACGTTTTGTCCTCTACTAGCAACTGTTTAGCATCTTTCGTGGGCGTTTCCATAGGGATTTATTCAGCTTCATTTAAATCGAATAACATACCCAGATTTCCCAACGGACGATCACATCTGACTGGTACGATAGAAACTGATCGATGGTAACGTGACGATTTTTTTCTGGCGCTGACCGATTTTTTTTCTGCGTGAATTTGGCATAACAGCAGGAACGGTTACCACAGTCTATCGGGCGACCGCGTCTGGTGAACCTACCAGGGTCTATCAGGGTATCGGGCGACCGCGTCTGGTGAACCTACCAGGGTCTATCGGGGTATCGGGCGACCGCGTCTGGTGAACCTACCAGGGTCTATCAGGGTATCGGGCGACCGCGTCTGGTGAACCTACCAGGGTCTATCGGGGTGTCGGGCGACCGGGTCTGGTGAACCTACCAGGGTCTATCGGGGTATCGGGCGACCGCGTCTGGTGAACCTACCAGGGCCTATCGGGGTGTTGGGCTACACACACACGCTGCACTCTATGACACTGAGTGACATTAGTAAAGAGGCAAGCGGTCAGTATGTTGGATTGGGGTTATATACAGCATGACGTTTGAGTCAAACTATCGACTCCAACACCTAGGACATGTTACCAAGTTGCACAATGTATAGCCTAAATGAACGTTAAGGCTATTACCTGGGTGATGATCAATGTGAAGTGCTCCCCTTGGACAGAATACCAATCTCAGAATGAACACTGTACTCTATACCATGGAAATTTACTTGATGAAATATGTAAATAAACCGCCGTGTTGTGATAGCGATGGAAATCAGCCTGGATAGGTTGCTAGACAGTGAACATCGACCTGGATAGGCGGACTGACAGTGTACATCGACCTGGATAGGATTCTTGACGGTGTACATTGACCTGGATAGGCTGATTGACAGTGTATATCGACCTGGATCGGCTGCTTGACAGTGTACATCGACCTGGATAGGTTGCTTGAGAGTGAACATCGACCTAGATAGGATGCTTGACAGTGTACGTCGACCTAGATAGGATGCTTGACAGTGTACATCGACCTAGATAGGATGCTTGACAGTGTACATCATCAAATTGCAATCTCGTTTGATACCCGTTTGTACTGAGCCAGCGTAACAGACGGACGTGAGATACGTCCGTGACAGACGGACGTGAGAGACGGACGTGACAGACGGACGTGACAGACGATACTACCAGCTACGAATGGCTTTAATAGCTCTTTCGTTAATTCATATTGCTGCTCGATGTGAATTTTTAGTTCACATTGCTGCTTGATGTGAATCTTTAGTTCACATTGTTGCTCGATGTTAATCTTTAGTTCGAATAACTGTGATGTGATGTGAATCGTTATTATCTGATCTTACTTCGTAAAACTGGTCGACAATCTATTTGTACAAATATTGTGTTATTGTTGTAATCAATCTTCATTCACTGAGATCAATAGCCAGCCTTTTCTGAAGTGTATGTGAATGACTTGTGCTTGTCAAAGTTCGCTGTGATGATGCTGCTGCTGCAGATTGTCAACAACGATTATGGACGGATCGAGAACGAGGCAACCACAAAACACACAGAGACATTCTTTATGAGGTAACGAGATTCCGTTTGATCCGAATGTCACGCATTGTAGCTGCCCTGATGAATACAGCGGAATTCCAACAACGACATTTCGCAAATACCATTACCATTATAGATTAACTGATGCACGGTCAATATTGATTGGTTCCTTCAGCTTGTGTTGCCGAAGCCCCTGTCAGGGTAATAGTTTGCTACATTTAGGGGGCGAGGGCTATACAGCAACGAGCAATACAAATCAACAGCAAATGCAAATGACATGGATTTCCACCAGTTGATTAGTCTTGACACCTGTTGATTAGTTCTGACACCTGCATGTCCATTATCAATGAACTAACAATTCTGTTCGCAGTTAAACACCTCATTTCTGCATATTGAGAATGAACGTCAAATCCAACAATAGTTTCATATTCCATTGAACTTATTGACGCAATACTTACGGCCGTCGGGGAAGAATACATCCCCACCTCTTCCTTGGATATGTCCTGCCGACAAATATGTAAGAACTTTAGCGGCATCCACAGATCGCAATCTACACTCGTTCTGTCGCGAGCAAACTATGAAATGCATACACAAATCTCCACCATAACGTCAACGGGACACGAGAGGAAATCAAAGCTTGCTTTAGCACGTGACTGGTGGGAGAAACCAAAAACACAGAGCCCCCAGCGGTCGATTTCGTGTTTATTGGATGGTCCCCACCTAAGGGGATTAGCTAGTTGATACGGCCATGTGACGTTAGCTTGTGTAATCAACAGCAAATAATCGTTTGAAGCCATGCTCTGCGTTAAGACCAAACACGTGTCGCCTTGGGGAGAATACAGTACACAGGTATTACCTCATTGAACTCACCTGACGCTGCAGGTGTATCTGGTTCCATTAAAATTAACCACCATGAACCCTTCAAAAAATGCATATCGCGATTGGACACTTCGAGGGACAATGGTATGGCAGCTTTGTCGAATTGCTAAATCGATTGCGAAGATAAATACAAGTTGATTACGCAACGGACCAGCAGAATAATTGCGATGCTAAGCAAATTGGCCCTGGAGATCCAACAACCGGGTTTCACACGGGTTGAATGGAACACTGGGAATATACAGCCATTAAAAGTTAACAAAGTCAAATCAAGCGGGCGGTGGGAGTTACCAGGCGTCTCCCCCCACAGGCGAGTAGATACGACGATGCCGAGCTGGTCAGCATAGATGCTGAGTATGCCAGCATGGACTTATTATCAGGGTTTTGATAAGCTGTTCTGTCAGTTATCACCGGAGTATGCCAGTTTGGACTTATTATCAGGGTTTTGATAAGCTGTTCTGTCAGTTATCACCGGAGTATGCCAGTATAGACTTATCATCAGGGTTTTGATAAGCTGTTCATTCAGTAATTACCAGAGTATGGCATTATGGACATATTATCAGGGTTTTGATAAGCTGTTCTGTCAGTTATCACCGGAGTATGCCAGTATGGACTTATTATCAGGGTTTTGATAAGCTGTTCTGTCAGTTATCACCAGACTATGGCATCATAGACTTATTATCAGGGTTGTGATAAGCTGTTCAGTCAGTTATCACCGGAGTATGGCATCATGGACTTATTATCAGGGGTTTGATAAGCTGTTCTGTCAGTTATCACCAGACTATGGCATCATAGACATATTATCAGGGTTGTGATAAGCTGTTCAGTCAGTTATCACCGGAGTATGGCATCATGGACATATTATCAGGGTTGTGATAAGCTGTTCAGTCAGTTATCACCGGAGTATGGCATCATGGACATATTATCAGGGTTGTGATAAGCTGTTCAGTCAGTTATCACCGGAGTATAAGCTTAGAATATATCACCAATGATGCATATCGACTTCCTTGAGATAGCAAACATCGGTATGTGTTAACCCGCGGAGCATCAACATTCATTCGTGAGGATTGCTTCGCAATAACTAAAATGCAGACTTGTTGAACAAAAATATCCACGACGAAAATTAATACAAGGCCTCATAAAAAGAGGTCACAGGTCAATGACCCTAACGCCAAGTGTCTGGTACCCTGGTGGGCGCATTCTTTCCCAGCATCATGCCACGTAAGTCTTGACGATACTTGACTCGCCTTGCTGCTGTTAGTGTTGGATGCAATGGCATCAGGTCGCGTGAACAATGGTGGCTCGGCATAGAAATGTCTTCCTGATGCAGTAAACGCTTCTTATTGTGTCTCACTTGGCAGGTACTTTGTTTACAGTTAGTCAATTACTGATTACGTTCGTTTCTCTCCAGCATTCCCGTCTAGAACCGACAAGATAGTCTTGGTTGGAAAACAGTCACTCACCCTGTTGTTAAGGATCATATATGTTCAGGTGCTATGGCTGACATACGATATCAGTTACCAACGAGAACAATGAATAATCGTGATATTAGTTATCACCGTGATATGTTTCATCGTAATATTGTTTATCACCGTGATATTGTTTATCATCGTGATATTGTTTATCATCGTGACATGATGTATCATCGTGACATGATGTATCATCGTGATATTATGTTTCACTGCGATGGTATTTATACACGCTCAGCTATATATCAACAGAACACACATATCTTGTTTCAACCGGGTTATTCCGTTCCTGTAGTGTCTGATATCCGGACACGCCTAACCATGAATGTGCAGCATGGCTACTGCTCGTGACGGCCATGCTACAATCGTTATGCTCTATTAGTGGGACCGATTGCCTACTTCAACTATGTGAAACAAGTAACTTCCAAATATTGATTTCAAATATGGCTTACTACCCTCCAAACCCCACTAACGATAATGTATTGATTTTGATATGAAGACGAGGTTGCTAGACACATTAAGTGAGGGTCGCTATCACAGCCATGGAAGAGTTCATAGTACTTTGACGTGCGTAATGTGAACGGAAATATTTAGAGAAAATCACTGATACGTGGCTTAGAGTTGAGCCTTTGATTAAGAAACAATTCTTACATGTGGGTCAGGAAAGTTATGTGGAACATACTTTGTTGTAATGTTTATAGAGTGCTCCTATAAAGCAAAGTCAGGATAGGGTCAAAGAGTGTCAAAGGTCAGGATAGTATCAAAGGTCTACAACAGCCAGATGAATCGGGCAGAGTTCTTACAATGTAGTTTTTTTTTGAGATATAGTACACACACCACACGTGCTATATGTATATATATATTTAATGTGTATATATATGTACGCCGTAAACGTGGATCATTTATCGTAGAAGAATGGCATATTTGTAGATGACACTTACTACTTTAGTGGCAGAATAACACTGACGGATCAGAATATTCCGGCCATGCATAAACTGCTGACTGGGCAAATTGGTTTTCTGAATTGCGGCAAAAATGCGATTAGTTCTTGGACGACTCTGAATTGACGTTTGTTCGAGCTCTTCCACTGATTCGCGAGTGGAGTTGGTGGAAAGGAAACTTAGACCTGAAGTGGATACACGCCCATACAGTTAATGCTTCTTTTATAATTTGTTCAAACAAGATGTCAACGTAAATCCATTAATGCGATCAACTGTAATTAGCATAACCTAAAGGACATCTCATTGCAGACATCGTTTGATGCTGGATGAAGAATGTTGGTCACACTTGCTTGAGCAACGTAACAGCTAGTGAGGGTCAACGTGCGAGGGTCAGCGTGTGAGGGTCAGCGTGTGAAGGTCAGCGTGTGAGACAGTGTGAGAGGGTCAGCGTGTGAGGGTCAGCGTGTGAGACAGTGTGAGAGGGTCAGCGTGTGAGTGTCAGCGTGTGAGGCAGTGTGTGAGAGAAGGTCCAGATAGGGATAAATAAAAGAACGAA
>CM067358.1:4879047-4999047 GCA_034190875.2 Urechis unicinctus | reverse complement strand
TGGGGACGAGTAGAACTTGGTGGTTGATAGGGACGAGTAGAACCTGATGGTTGATGGGGACGAGTTTGACCTGGTGGTTGATGGGGACGAGTTGGACCTGGTGGTTGATGGGGACGAGAAGAACCTGGTGGTTGATGGGGACGAGTAGTACCAGGTAGTTGATGGGGACGAATACTATGTGATGTTGATATGATAGCCTTGTGTTATGAGCTAGTACGACACAAGAGTCTGTAGGAGTGCCGTTCAGGAAGACTTCACTTACGATAGCTTTACGAGAACCCAAAGTTTGTGTCTGAGCTGCTAAATTATGATCATACTTAAACTCCTCATGGCGCCTCACAATGCAGGACAAATTCTTCCGATTACGCAACAGTAAAATAAAAAAGCTGCGATAAGATTAACCAGTGACCTCAAATAACCTTATCGTGATCCCTCCAATCCGTGACATTACCACGGGGACGTAACGTTATTGAACTCCTGACCGATCGTTCCTATTCTCCGTTACATTCAAACGTCTCCCTACGAGCCCAAATAGGAACAAACAACTGTTCTTGTGTGTCTCTGACCAATGGCAATCAGGTCAGCTGTCATATAACCGTCTTCGAAAAGATGACCAAGGAAGACGACCCGCCAATTAGGGCCATGGATGTCGGCTTAAAGGCACTAATGGCAGGATACCACGACTGAGACCAACGAAGTTGTCACGCAGAATAGAGATGTACAACAAGAGTATTATTTTTATATATATATATATATATATATATATATATATATATATATATATATATATATATATATATATATATATATATATATATATATATATATATATATATATATATATATATATATATATATATATATCTATATATATATCTATCTATATCTATATATATATATCTATATATATATATATATATATATATATATATATATATATATCTCTATATATATATATATATATATATATGTCGTATTATGTATATACATACATACATCCAAATGCAGATTTTGTTTATATGCAGGTTGTAAGTGTGAAATTGGAAGCAGAATGGCGAGTAGCTAACTTGACCGTGTGTCATCTCACGGTATTAACGGGGGGGGGGGAGGGACTAATTAACCTACATCCGCCCGCTGACCAGCTCCCGTTTCCGATCTCTGATATATTCCAGATTTCCTTGTTAATATCCACCACATAAGTGAAACATAACGTAACATATAGCATCGTGCAGCGTGGCGAGTAGAAGCGCGTTATCAGCAGGGACGGGGTACAAAACGAGGAACGTCAAAACGGGCAGCTGATGACTAACGCTGACAAGTGTTCAACCATTGGAATGGACAACCTCATGGAATCCTGTCGGGCAATAAAACCCATCATTTCTCTCTGCCAAATACGACAGCTCACTGGCACATACATTCACAAAACTGTTATTTAAAAGACCACTTAATCGTTTCTGTATGGTTATGTTTTGAAAGCATATGCCGTTTTTAGCACAAAAGTGAAATGGACATCCTTGGCTAGAAGTCCAGAGCGGAAGTAGAACGCGCGGCTTTTTCCCAATTGCATTGTTGTCGAAAGTCGTTCATAGAAGTCTCTTCTTACAAAGTGTCTGAACATAAATCACCAATAAGTGCAAGATATAAGCCATAGATATAAACCTTGATATGTAATGTAGCGTTAGACTGCCGTAGTGGAGAGAGTATTCCCGAAATCATGACAGAACAATGTAGTCATGGAATGTAACTTCTGGAGCTATGCCCATTAAGAGACGTGCATTAAAGTTTCCATCTATTTGTCAGTGGCAAACGTTTACGGGCAAAGAGACAATAATTCATATCAAGGGTTAGAACTAGAACTATATATGTGATATTCGTTAAAAATGACAGGGTAACTAGCGGCTGCGGACATGGACCAAGGCCACAGAAAGGTCAAGTGGCTAGCCTGGTTAAATGGTGGGTAGGGCCCGGCTGATTTGACGAGGTTGTAATTACGCTATTTGTTTAGCTTTGCTGGACCCTTCTAAATACGGACAGTTCTTAAAGAAAACGTGCCTAATGTCAACCCTTGCTTAAGTAGAAGGGAACGAAATAGTCCCTGGTATGTGAAGATCAGTACGACAAGAGCGTTGTTTAGTCCTTGTCTTGAAAATCATTTGGGCAAACATTCGATATATACAGTTAAAGCTTGATTAAGAAGGTGCAGGTGCGACAAAAGCATTTAGAATATAATTCAAATTATTCATTATCCTGATTAATTTGGTCTTTATTGTGTTTTGTACTGATGGGGCAGATGGTGGGCGGATTATAAACAGCTACCTGCTGCAAGTCCCGGCCAAAGGTAGCTCGCTCGTCTTTGTCTATTGGAACTTTGTGTGATTTATTCGCATTAATCAACCAACAAAAGATCAAAATTGTTCAAATTGGATCAATTGGATGACTGTGTGAGTCATCGTATTTGGTCTAAGAATAACGGCCGGTGCAAAAGGATAACAAAACATCTTCATGTAAGTCTAACCTTCATCATGACGTTAATGTATAGGGTATTGACATTCAAAGACGACCCAATAGAGGAAGAAGATGACCCAGTCCGTGACTCGAAGCACCCAACGCACACTTCGTGTCGTCACAGAGGAAGAAGACGACCCAGTCCGTGCCTCGAAGCACCCGACGCACACTTTGTGTCGTCATAGAGGAAGAAGACGACCCAGTCCGCACCTCGTTGCACCCGACGCACACTTTGTGTCGTCATAGAGGAAGAAGACGACCCAGTCCGTGCCTCGATGCACCCAACGCACACTTTGTGTCGTCATGGAGGAAGAAGATGACCCAGTCCGTGCCTCGAAGCACCCGACGCACACTTTGTGTCGTCACAGAGGAAGAAGATGACCCAGTCCGTACCTCGCTGCACCCGACGCACACTTCGTGTCGTCATAGAGGAAGAAGATGACCAAGTCCGTACCTCGTTGCACCCGAAGCACACTTTGTGTCGTCATAGAGGAAGAAGATGACCAAGTCCGTACCTCGTTGCACCCAACGCACACTTTGTGTCGTCATAGAGGAAGAAGATGACCCAGTCCTTACCTCGTTGCACCCGACGCACACTTTGTGTCGTCAGAGAGGAAGAAGACGAACCAGTCCGCACCTCGTTGCACCCGACGCACACTTTGTGTCGTCATAGAGGAAGAAGATGACCCAGTCCGCACCTCGTTGCACCCGACGCACACTTTGTGTCGTCATAGAGGAAGAAGATGACCCAGTCCGTGCCTCGATGCACCCAACGCACACTTTGTGTCGTCATAGAGGAAGAAGATGACCCAGTCCGTGCCTCGAAGCACCCGACGCACACTTTGTGTCGTCATAGAGGAAGAAGATGACCCAGTCCGTACCTCGATGCACCCAACGCACACTTTGTGTCGTCATAGAGGGAGAAGATGACCCAGTCCGTACCTCGTTGCGCCCGACGCACACTTTGTGTCGTCATAGAGGAAGAAAATGACCCAGTCCGTACCTCGTTGCACCCGACGCACACTTTGTGTCGTCATAGAGGAAGAAGATGACCAAGTCCGTACCTCGCTGCACCCGACGCACACTTTGTGTCGTCATAGAGGAAGAAGATGACCCAGTCCTTACCTCGTTGCACCCGAAGCACACTTTGTGTCCCCATAGAGGAAGAAGATGACCCAGTCCGTACCTCGTTGCACCCGACGCACACTTAGTGTCGTCATAGAGGAAGAAGATGACCCAGTCCGTACCTCGTTGCACCCGACGCAGATTTTGTGTCGTCATAGAGGAAGAAGATGACCACGTCCGTGCCTTGTAGTACCACTTATTGCTGGCATAACAATCTCAAATGACAAGTCATAAATTATATGGATATACGCAAACAATAACAAAGTGACATCTCATGATACAGCCGACTCGAAAAACGATGACGTCACAATCTTTATAGAAACAACACGGTATTTAGGGCAACCACAAACTTAAGCCAATATGGAGAGTAGTGCGCCTTAACCAGTCGTAATTCATTTGAACTATGACCATAATTGTAATAAAGATCAGTGCTCAAGTGATGACAAGGAAGGTAATAATGTCGATTCAATTACAGCTTCTCAGAGTGAGAAATTCAGCTAGATTGATTGATTGCGATATAGCCTCTGACGTCCAGGACTGTAGAATCATATGTGATATAATAGCGTAACAAGTCGTAGCATTCCATGGATGAGACCGCCATCGCTTCGCCTCTTCGGTAATACGGAGGAAGCTCACTGAGGACTGCCGACCGTATCTTCAGTAATACGGGAGAAGCTCACTGAGGACTGCCGACCGTATCTTCAGTAATACGGGGGAAGCTCACTGAGGACTGCCGACCGTATCTTCAGTAAAACGGGGGTAGCTCACTGAGGACTACCGACCGTATCATCAGTAATACGGGGGTAGCTCACTGAGGACTGACGACCGTATCTTCAGTAATACGGGGGTAGCTCACTGAGGACTACCGACCGTATCATCAGTAATGCGGGGGTAGCTCACTGAGGACTGACGACCGTATCTTCAGTAATACGGGGGTAGCTCACTGAGGACTGAAGACCGTATCTTCAGTAATACGGGGGTAGCTCACTGAGGACTGCCGACCGTATCTTCAGTAATACGGGGGTAGCTCACTGAGGACTGACGACCGTATCTTCAGTAATACGGGGGTAGCTCACTGAGGACTGACGACCGTATCATCAGTAATACGGGGGTAGCTCACTGAGGACTACCGACCGTATCATCAGTAATACGGGGGAAGCTCACTGAGGACTACCGACCGTATCTTCAGTAATACGGGGGTAGCTCACTGAGGACTGACGACCGTATCTTCAGTAATACGGGGGTAGCTCACTGAGGACTGCCGACCGTATCTTCAGTAATACGGGGGTAGCTCACTGAGGACTGCCGACCGTATCGTATCTTCAGTAATACTGAGGGGGGGTAGCTCACTGAGGACTGACGACCCGTATCATCAGTAATACGGGGGTAGCTCACTGAGGACTACCGACCGTATCATCAGTAATACGCGGGTAGCACAATGAGGACTGACGACCGTATCTTCAGTAATACGGGGGTAGCTCACTGAGGACTGACGACCGTATCATCAGTAATACGGGGGTAGCTCACTGAGGACTACCGACCGTATCTTCAGTAATACGGGGGTAGCTCACTGAGGACTGACGACCGTATCATCAGTAATACGGGGGTAGCTCACTGAGGACTACCGACCGTATCATCAGTAATACTTAGCTCACTGAGCTATCTTCAGGGGGTAGCTCACTGAGGACTGACGACCGTATCATCAGTAATACGGGGGTAGCTCACTGAGGACTACCGACCGTATCATCAGTAATACGGGGGGGGTAGCTCACTGAGGACTGAGGACGACCGTATCTTCAGTAATACGGGGGTAGCTCACTGAGGACTGACGACCGTATCTTCAGTAATACGGGGGTAGCTCACTGAGGACTGACGACCGTATCTTCAGTAATACGGGGGTAGCTCACTGAGGACTGACGACCGTATCTTCAGTAATACGGGGGTAGCTCACTGAGGACTGACGACCGTATCTTCAGTAATACGTATCACTGAGGACTGACGACCGTATCTTCAGTAATACGGGGGTAGCTCACTGAGGACTCGTATCTTCAGTAATAGCTCACTGAGGACTCACGTAATACGGGGGGTAGCTCACTGAGGACTGACGACCGTATCTTCAGTAATACGGGGTAGCTCACTGAGGCTCGACTGACGGGGGTAGCTCACTGAGGACCGCCGACCGTATCTTCAGTAATACTGAGGGGGGTAGCTCACTGAGGACTGAGGACTGACGACCGTATCTTCAGTAATACGGGGGTAGCTCACTGAGGACTGACGACCGTATCTTCTTACGGGGGTAGCTCACTGAGGACTGACGACCGTATCTTCAGTAATACGGGGGTAGCTCACTGAGGACTGACGACCGTATCTTCAGTAATACGGGGGTAGCTCACTGAGGACTGACGACCGTATCTTCAGTAATACGGGGGTAGCTCACTGAGGACTGACGACCGTATCTTCAGTAATACGGGGGTAGCTCACTGAGGACTGACGACCGTATCATCAGTAATACGGGGGTAGCTCACTGAGGACTACCGACCGTATCTTCAGTAATACGGGGGAAGTTCACTGAGGACTGAAGACCGTATCTTCAGTAATACGGGCGTAGCTCACTGAGGACTGAAGACCGTATCTTCAGTAATACGGGGGTAGCTCACTGAGGACTGACAACCGTATCTTTAGTAATACGGGGGAAGCTCACTGAGGACTGACGACTGCATCGAAGCATCACCTGAATTGCTAGGATTATATCAACATGCGGCGTTGAGATATCTTCGTGTTTCTCGACTTCTGCCTTGTCTACCTTTCTGACCCCAGAGGTTCCTGTACGCTGCTCGCCCTGGCGCCAAATGAGTATCCCAAACATGTATGCATCCGACGGCCAGGGTCTGGGGGACCCTATGACGACCGAAGGTGAGTTGACTCCCTGGTTTCACGTATTGCGAATAGCATATGCCACTTGCAATAGCAACTGAAATCAACATTCCCGATGTAGGAGGCCAGAGTACAAGGGGAAAATCTCACCATTGCCAAACTCTTATTAAACCAGGAGCCCATGGAGTTTTGTTTAGCATTGCAAGTACAAAAGGTTTGAGGCATGCAACATGTTGATTAGGGTCAATGTACAATCAAATGGCCATTCTTAAGTTTCCACGCCTGTACCAACTCTAGGGGGAGCCACTCAAAATATCCCAAATTTAGATTTAATTAGCATAACTGAGTACATGTATGAAACCAATGATAAAATGTTCATTTTTAGGGTCTAAATAAAGATCCATCTTTCTTAACCCTCAACTCCTGTACTTAATCCATTTAAGAAAGCCACTAATTAGCGCTAATTAGCAATTTAATTAACATAATTGAGTACATCAACGAAACCTTCGCTAATGAATTTGGTAGGTTCACCCAACTAAGAAAAGTGGATTCTTAAGTGCCAAAACCTGTACCGTGACCCCTTAAGAAGTCTTTAGATCCCCATCTGTCATTGTAAACCTATGGATATGAAGCATACTTGTAGGCCTACATGTGGCTTCATTATAAATCAGAACTTTGCAGGGGCTAGTACAAGCAGTTTTTATCCCTTGGTATTACTCATCGCATTCTCAATAAAGGAAAAACCTGTGATTAGTTAACAGGGTGGTAACTGAAACCAAAGCCTACAGATTATCTCATGACCTACTTAAATGCATCCTGACCCCCAGACCTCTCACGGTTCATGCCTACGTTACTCCCGTTCAAGCCCTGGCTATTCCCGAGCCATTCAGTGAACTTTTATTGTTGATCCATAAATTGCTCTTGTCCACTGGCCCGATGTCATCCTTCATAATTTCTACCTTCAAAGATGCAATGAAATATCCACCAAAAGCCACCTATTACATCCATTTATTACAATATTCTGTTTTCATCGTAACCATGTACAAATATCGCTCACTAACCCAGAAATGAGCGCAGTATATATAAATAACAAATGGAGAAGTACCATGGATGGAATAGCTACAAACATCGATGCTTCCTTGTATAACACTGTCAGGTCTAAAAATAACAACCTATCAGTTACACGATGATGACTCTACTACGGCCATCGCAACATTGTTTATCTTGAGGTGCCCTCCCCTTGTTAGTACAACTCTGATATTTATGCAGTAATTGAGCGATGAGCGCTCTGATTGGACACATTTAGTATCCCCGGCTGTCAGTTCACCGATTGGCGTGGGATTGGCCAGGGCTGAAACTGGAGTAACAGAGGCAAAAACAGTGAGAGGACTGGGGGCCAGGATGACTTAAATGTAGCATAATTATGAATCCATACTGTATTGGAGCCAGTGCCAGCTAAAGATAAACATTGGAAATGTGTGGTCAGTGCATCTGGATGGTTTATGTGGAGAACACTTGTGTCCTATGAAACTGTGTCCGCAATTTTCTTGCCAAATTTCCTCGATAGATAACGATGAAGACTTCCAACTCCATTTGTGATTTTAAACAGTTGTGAAAGGTGAGTACATAATGTGTAATATTTCATCAAGGCCTAATGTCTCTGATTTGAGGCCCCTTACTCTTCCCCCTGTCCCGTGGAATGACTACATGCAGGGGCCAATTAACAGGCATGCAAGAAGTTAAGCTTCATGTAAAGGAGCAAAGGAAAGGTCAGATTGGCCCATTGGCCAAGTTGGAAGCCCAAAAAGCTTTCCACAGCCTAGCAACAGACAAACACAACAGAGTCTAAGAACCCAGATGACTCTTCAAACGTTCACCACAACTATGAACGGAGCCAAGGAAAACACCAAGTTGACATTAAATGAACATAGGTACAAGATGTTTGAAAAAGGCTATGGACCAAAGTCCTTGTCAAAGAATCCATTGGAAACGTTGAAAGGAATAAATGCTAGTGCCATTCCCCCTTGTGAGGCAGAGCTGAATGTGCTTTTGAAACGAGCTGCATTTGTTGCACAAATGTGGGCAAAGGCAGATTCTGCTGAAATCCAACAACACCCAGATGCATCAAATGGTTGGGATCTCGAAAATGGATGTTACATGCCAATATGGCATGAAGGACCCCAGATGCCAGGTACCCATATTCCGGAACAAGGCGAGGTCGTCAATGATGATGATGAAAACGCTGAAGATGTAGACATGACAATCTCTTCTGATGATGAGTCAGACTGGACAGAAGAAGAGGATTAGGTGCAAGTGGGGAAAAGCCTTATGCTGCCTGTGACCTTTAACACCTTGTTCCACTTTGACCCCTGCAATGGCAGCTAAATTGCTCGTTATTTACATTCATGATACACAAAAAATAATCTGTAGTTCTTAATGATGAGGCTAGCCGTGTATTTCAGAAGCATGGCTTTGCATCATTTGCTTTGACCGCATTCAACCAAAAGGAAACTCAATGATAAAAATGATGTTTCAGGGAAATGCTTGCCTTCCTAGTGATATTTGGGGAAAATGGAATAAATCTTTTCGTTACTTTGTATGCCACAATCATTGTCTTTTGGCATAGACCTTACTTTAAATATACACTATTTACCCAACTTAAAATGAGTACAATTATGTAGATGAAGCACTTGAGATGTTTCTCTGTACTGGTGATGAGCACTGCATGCCCAGTTCTCCTGTTTGTTGAAGACATAGGCCTACAATATGTATATAGCCAAATTTTTCAAAGACAATAAATTCGATGTAGCATGTATGTAACTGGATAATGTTTGGGTTAATATTCAAAATATGGTGCATTGCTAATCAACACTGTGGAATCAGCTCGGCCTGCAATGAAGAAAATAAGGCGAATTTCTGCATTTTTCTGGTTGAAATTTCGAATCATTGAGAATTTTAATTTCAAACTGAAAAGCAGAAATTGGCATATTACTCCATAGTCTGTCAATGCAATCAAAACATGCATGTAAGTTTTCTTTGCAAAATGTTTTAAGGGGACAAGAATTCAGTCATTAGCATGGGAGATGCAAGTCTCTCTATTTCAGGAAGTCACTTCATGTGTGTGTATACCCCAATCACCCTTCATTATGGTCAAAATCGATCATCAAGTCCAACAACTTACAGTATGTTGCATGAGTCACTAGTGATGTAGTTTCTCATTGTTTGTCTTTTCAGTAAAAAAATCAAAGATACTAGAATTTTAATTAAAATCTATGTACCTGAACACAAAACTGTCGAGTTCTTTCGATCTTCCCCTTTGACCCCTTCTTAAGGGGTCACGGTACAGGTTTTGGCACTTAAGAATCCACTTTTCTTAGTTGGGTGAACCTACCAAATCCATTAGCGAAGGTTTTGTTGATGTACTCAATTATGTTAATTAAATTGCTAATTAGCGCTAATTAGTGGTTTTCTTAAATGGATTAAGTACAGGAGTTGAGGGTTAAGAAAGATGGATCTTTATTTAGACCCTAAAAATGAACATTTTATCATTGGTTTCATACATGTACTCAGTTATGCTAATTAAATCTAAATTTGGGATATTTTGAGTGGCTCCCCCTAGAGTTGGTACAGGCGTGGAAACTTAAGAATGGCCATTTGATTGTACATTGACCCTAAACAACATGTTGCATGCCTCAAACCTTTTGTACTTGCAATGCTAAACAAAACTCCATGGGCTCCTGGACTATATACAGAAGTCCATTCGAATTGAAATCACACGAAGAAGCAAGCTACGATATATTGGCTCGCATGTGGGCTTCTATATTGCCTGTGATGCTCGAGTGTCATCGGAATGAGAGGAATAACTGGAAGAATGAGAGAGCAGACACGTTACAGCTATGCCAAGCTATAACTTGTTTACGCGTCGTGCAGTGAACTTAAAAGTTTGCTTCTATAGCGCGGTGTTGAATAAATGCAATAAGCTATTTTAGGAAATCAAAGCCGACATGATTCACCTTTGCCGACTTCGGCAGGCTTTTGTCCAAAGTGATCGCTGAAAATAAAAAGCTTCCCCCACACAAGGATTCCAGCGAATGTTGTTTCCATTGGCCCCATCTCCTGTCATGCTGCGTACTATTGGCACCATCCCCTGTCATGCTGCGGACTATTGTCACCATCCCCTGACATGCTGCGGACTATTGGCATCATCCCCTGTCATGGTGCAGACTATTGGCACCATCTCCTGTCATGCTGCGTACGATTGGCACCATCCCCTGTCATGCTGCGGACTATTGGCACCATCTCCTGTCATGCTGCGGACTATTGGCCCCATCTCCTGTCATGCTGCGTACTATTGGCACCATCCCCTGTCATGCTGCGGACTATTGGCACCATCCCCTGGCATGCTGCGGACTATTGGCATCATCCCCTGTCGTGCTGCGGACTATTGGCACCATCCCCTGTCATGATGCGGACTATTGGCACCATCTCCTGTCATGCTGCGTACTATTGGCACCATCCCCTGTCATGCTGCGGATTATTGGCACTATCTCTTGTCATGCTGCGGACTATTGGCACCATCTCCTGTCATGATGCGGACTATTATTTTAAGTAGTCAGTCAGGGTACAGCCACAATATTTTGCTCTCGCTGAAATATTATTTCGAAGAAGGCAAAAAGTTGTCTTATTATAGGTCGGACCACTGACAATAAGGTTAGATTCTAATTAGATTTGCCCCCCTGAAGACGGATAATTCATCATTCTCTAAAAAGACCATCAGTATTGTGAATCGACAATTTGGTGGGCATCGGACCTCGGTTGAAGGCATTAATGGTAGACATCCACGAACTGGACTAACATAGGGGTCATTCGGGAAGGGAATGGGCAATCATGTTTCCTGAGATGACTTTGTATGGAGCGATTATAATGGCGTAGAATACCATGACAGGAGCCGTAACGCATAAGACAAAAGGTCGAATTCATACTTACTTACATCTTGAAAAGTATTAATCCTTGTCTTTCACTGTTTACCAATTCCATGCTAACTGATTTAAATAATTTGATCGAATCAATGACGCAATCTTCTTATCTTCACGAGCTTGTTATACTACTGTTACGGTAGCCACAGAACCAATGCCCTATCTGCACATTTTGTGAGACCTAATCAACTCAAATAAAAGATTATGGGATATATTTATCAAAAACCACTCATAATAGAGAGCATGCAATGTAATACATAAGTATGTATAGCTTTGTTGCGGTGAACGGTTTCTAGCAGCGCATGTCACTGATGCTCTGGTACCCAGAAGGCTAACAACATGCTTCTCATGTATTATTCAACCTTCATGTGTTCTATCAGTTATCTTATGTCAATAGTAATTCCCAGCTGTGGTCCTAGAGGAACGTGTCAGAGCCCAATGACATTAGCTCCAATGTAAAAACACAACTCATCACTCACCCCATAGGCGTTACAAAACAGCCACTACTCCCTGTATACGAGGGCGAACGGTAGACTAAGGTAAAGGCAACATTCAATACGGTTGAACGACCTGTGGTTATAAAGAACCAATTCTACAATGTGTTCACACATCAGTCTGACATGACTAGCAGATAATTAGATAGATAGTATACTCTCCCTTACAGCAATCAATATAAATGTCTCGTCCTACATTGCAGCATCCGCTCTACAAAAAACGTTTTGTCGGATCAGCACCGAGCGAAGAATATTTTACAACCCCAGCTAATTTACAAATATTTGCATAATCGAGCCAAAATAGAGCATGAAAATGACCGCGATTGTTATCACAAACAGTGGCACGATACATCAAGCGGCTTATGCTGGTATAACGACTCATATTCTGGGGGTGGAATTGGTACAATGTGAATTTCAGCTGGATGAATTTATCGCGTAATAGCGTTTTCCAAATAGATAGATAGATAGATAGATAGATAGATAGATAGATAGATAGATAGATAGATAGATAGATAGATAGATAGATAGATAGATAGATAGATAGTTTATGAAACACTGGGCATCAGTATGTAATCCCATAAATATATATATATATAAATATATATATATATATATATATATATATATATATATATATATATATATATATATATATATATATATATATATATATATATATATATATATATATATATATATATATATATATGCACTAGGTCAATGGGAGCAGAAGCTGAAGTTGGTTCGCTCCATCATCCTCGTACAGCAATATATTGATTTAACAAAGGTGCATCAAGGGAGAAAGTATCATTTACGCTATATGGACTTTAACTTTCCCTCAATAATTAAAGTTAGCACGATATTCTGGTAAGGATCTACAATCCTATTTGTACATGAATATTGCCACACACGTGGGGCTGATTTATGTTCAAAATGTTTAGTTCGTTAAAAAATGTGTCTGTATGATCTCGATACCCTGAATGACTAACTAGTCGTAGGATGCGTTTTTGTATTGTTGCAGCATTTCCCCATATTATATTACAATATATTAAATGCGGATATATAAATATGTAATACTTAGTTATCAGAGTATGTTTATTTACTTAATACCCAATTTTATTCATGATGCCAATTTCCTTGGCACTTTTTGTTGCTGTATGCTGAACATGATGCTTCCATTGAAACTTGATGTCGATGACAACCCTACAAACCTAGTTTGTTCAACAAATTCGATGATAAAGCTATTAATGGATAGACTGGTGTGATTATTAGACTTTGCTCCAAATAACATTGCATGAGTTTTTTGGATGTTCAGTGATATTTGGGTTTATTCTGTAAAACTTGGGTGCAAAAATTAAGCAACGCAGGAGGTCATGTTACTCTCATCGTATATCGTGCTGTATCAACTTGTTCAGTTTTTGATCAAACCTTTCTTCTTCTTATACTTAATGAAATTCTGCCGCAGTTTTACCTGATATCGCTCGGCTGCTTTGAAGCATCATGTGACTCTCAATGAATATATAAACATGCAGTTGAGATAAATTCGTGGTTTCACCAGTACCTGTGTGTTTCAGCAAATCGCATTTACCTATGTTGACATAAAGCGACGTCTATTGAGCATACTTTCCCAAACGCATAATGATTAGGTACAAAATGAAAGAAAGCTATGTGGCATGCTGGAAGCAAAACGCCATACCAGCTGTGGCTCCTGCCAGACCTGTTGGCCTGGCTTGATATGATATGTGGTCGCAAAACTCCCCTGGTCTAATCAGGCGAGGTCACGTAGATTATTTCTTCTTGGTTCTTCCTATTATGTATCTGCTTGAATGACACTAGGTCAAAGAAAAGAATTGGATTCAAGATATAATGGAGGCCACTGTGATTGGCTGAGTACAGCGACCCTTTATAAATCATGATACGCTATCGGGGATCCTCAGTTTTTGTTGTTAAGAAAAGGGTATATGCGCCATTTGTATTGTTAGCTATTGATAAATGACATTGCCGTATCAATTACATCACCCCAAGCGGATTACCGGAAGTGGCACTAGTATTTTTGTGACTGCCCTATTCGGTTGTGTTTGCCGGAGGTATCAGCGATATAGGTTCATGCTGTCCCGACTAACTTAAAAGCAACAAAGTTTTATGCTGTTCCGTTTGACTTTACAGCAATATAGTTTAATGCTGTTCCGTCAAAATATGCTTCGGTAAAATTGATTTCAGGGCACATATACAATAGAATATAAATTTGAAGGAGCTAAGTAATTTTTCGGGCCTGCGAGAAAATAATGTTTAACAAACTCAAATGATATGTGAGACTAATTGGAGTGTCTAAGAAAGAGTTACGTAATGACGAGCATATAACCACGAATAGCGTAAGCTTAATTAGTAGATCAGCCAGTTGAAACATCAGTTAGCTGCCATTTGTAGGGCTGCAAGTTGAAACATCAGCCAATTAGCTATTAACGTGGACGAAATAGTTACAAATTCCAATGATAGATAACACGGCTTGATAAGAGGAACTGTACCCAAATGCTAGAAACGCATTCACTGCAGAAAAACTAAACTGGTAATGGCTTTCCCTAAGTATGAGCAAAGGTCATATAAGCCTAAATAGGTCATTAAATAACTCATAGTGGTATGCATCTAGTTGACATACCAGCTGTGAGAAGAGCTATTTACGCTATTGTTCGTTAACTGAAGTTAACACCTGCACACGTCGGCACTCAGGTGTGTTAATCACAGGCTCCATTCTAATCAGCAGGATATATATGCACAATACATTCAATGGTGATGAATTATTTTCTCTTTTACGCTGATCGCAAATCCGTAAAATCGGTCATTGATGCATTGATCAATGACGAGGCTTATAGAAATCAACCTCTCCTAGCTGTTTCCTTACTGTGATGAAGTCCGCCATAAAACAAGAAGCTGACAGATTTAAAGCGATATAAGGTTATCGCAACCCACATCACGTACACGTAAAAAGCTGCTCAGAAATAAGCATGTTATATATAGCTAACAGGGCTAGACAGAGAGAGAGAGAGAGAGAGAGAGAGAGAGAGAGAGAGAGAGAGAGAGAAAGAGTGAGACAGCGAGAGAGATGGAAAGAGATAACTTCATATGGCAGAACATGCCTTAAAGTATACTCCCTCGCATTTCCGATGATACACGTGACTCGTTGATGGTTATTACTAAACCACTCACCTAACTGATGGAATACTAGCAATTCATACAAATCTTCCAGCTATTACCTCTAGGTGATTTCGCCCTTTCCAGCTGATGCCACCTCAAGGTGATTTCGCCACTTCCATCTGATGCCACCTCAAGGTGATTTCGCCCTTTTCCATCTGATGCCACCTCTAGGTGATTTCGCCCTTTCCAATTGATGCCACCTCTAGGTGATTTCGCCCTTTCCAACTGACGATTACCATGACGATTCTGACTGATACCATGCCAGGATTCTGACTGAGACCATGCCAGGATTCTGACTGAGACCATGCCACGATTCTGACTGAGACCATGCCACGATTCTGAATGAGACCATGCCATGATTCTGACTGAGACCATGCCACGACTGTTTGGTTCCTATGATATGTGATGGCAGACCTAGCCTGGTTGAATCAGCCGAGATGACGTAGATTACTTCCTTATTGGCCTGCTTTTGACCATTGGTTGCTTATATGACAATAACTCAGTGAAACTGCATCCATGATATAGGGAAGGATGCGGTGATCGATAAATACTTGCAAGGCTTCTTACGAAGGTCATATAAATTATTAGGGGGTAGTCAGCAGTGTATGCAATGTACGCCACTAGTATAGAAATCACATCCCATGACGGATGTGTGACTGATGGCGTAACGAAGAGCACTGCATTAGATCATTAATAATGGATTATTACATTGTGGAACTGCAGTCACTGATATGAACATATCCGATAGCGTCAGTTATTTACCTCATTCTTACAGATTTCGTGTTTAATAGTAAAATGAACCGTTTCGGCTGAAGATAACAGCAATATGCAAATTTTGATACCTCTCAGTCAAAGAAAAATGATATTTAAAGAAGTCTAAAAATTGGAAACTAATTGCAATGATCGTGATGGATTAGCATCTATTTTGTGATCAAACGACAAACTGATCCTCCTATATTTCCTCCGTAAGATTGCCACACTTTTCGACTTCCACCAGAGGAAACCTTCCTGCACAACATGAACCCCACCAGAAGAAAGCCTCCTGTACCATATGAATCCCACCAGATGAAAGCCTTCTGTACCATAGGAATCCCACCAGAAAGCCTCCTGTACCATATGAATCCCGCCAGATGAAAGCTTCCTGTACCATATGAATCCCGCCAGATGAAAGCCTCCTGTACCATATGAATCCACCAGATGAAAGCCTCCTGTACCATATGAATACCACCAGATGAAAGCCTCCTGTACCATATGAATACCACCAGATGAAAGCCTCCTGTACCATATGAATCCCGCCAGATGAAAGCCTCCTGTACCATATGAATCCCGCCAGATGAAAGCCTCCTGTACCATATGAATCCCACCAGAGGAAAGCATCCTGTACCATATGAATCCCACCAGAGGAAAGCATCCTGTACCATATGAATCCCACCAGATGAAAGCCTCCTGTACCATATGAATCCCACCAGATGAAAGCCTCCTGTACCACATGAATACCACCAGAGGAAAGCTTCCTGTACCATATGAATCCCGCCAGATGAAAGCCTCCTGTACCATATGAATCCCACTAGATGGTAGCCTCCTGTACCATATGAATCGCACCAGATGAAAGCCTCCTGTACCATATGCATCCCATCAGACGAAAGCCTCCTGTATTATATGAATCCCACCAGAGGAAAGCCTCCTGTGGGATATGAATCCCACCAGATGAAAGCCTCCTGTGGGATATGAATCCCACCAGAGGAAAGCCTCCTGTACAATATGAATCCCACCAGATGAAAGCCTCCTGTACCATATGAATCCCACCAGATGAAAGCCTCCTGTGGGATATGAATCCCACCAGATGAAAGCCTCCTGTACCATATGAATCCCACCAGATGAAAGCCTCCTGTACCATATGAATCCCACCAGATGAAAGCCTCCTGTACCATATGAATCACACCAGATGAAAGCCTCCTGTACCATATGAATCCCACCAGATGAAAGCCTCCTGTACCGTATGATTGCTGCATCGCCAGCTGCCTTGTCTATGCTGTTTACTTGGGACAAAAGGTAGAGGAATTATGGAGTGTTTTATAAATATGTCTATCGTTATAACGTCATATGATTGTGCAGGAGGTAAATGACATTATTGCGCATTTGGATCGCAAGTTGAGTGAAAATGCTAATCTGATACTGAATTTATACGAGCTGAGCCTGATTCGATACTACTTGCTTTCAAAGGCTCGAGTGATTATCCACCAAAGGAGTTTGCCAGCCGTGTCATCCATCATGCTATTTGGACTCGCCGGGGCTCACGCATATGATTTACAATAGGGCATAACATAACCATACATAACCACATATCAGGTATCATGAACCATCTAGCCACAAGTATAACCAAATCTTCTTTGATGAAATAGCACCGAAGTTTTGTGTTGCATTTTTCAACACACCATTCTTCGTTAATCTAGTCTTTTAAACTGAATCGAGATGCCCCACCCCCATACATGAATGGCTGGATGAGCTCGCGTTATCCTTTTAACTAGACAACGGTGTTTTGCAAAGAGACTGATGTGTTGTTACCATGGGAACAATAACATTCACGTGGCATCAAGAAGTGACCGATGTCCTCTTTAAAGCGATGCGTTTAATCCCTCGGGAGGGATGGTCAAGACATCAATTGGATGGACTTTTTTGTACCTATGTGTACCATGTGATAGGAATGTAGTGACGTTAAGGGAATAAGGCTTTAGTTGTTTAAACTGTTACCGATATAAAAGGTGCTTCTATTATTCCTGTTTATCTGTACACACGTAGGCGGTATCAGGGTCCATGCTAATACAACAAGTACCATTCTAATTATGAACATTTATATATGTTCAATGTATTCAATGGTGGTGGTTTTCAAAGATTGCTTATTGCAATAAAGCCTGTCATCAAATAGTGCAAGGCATATCACGCCGACGACAAGAAGGCAGCTCACAAATAAATATGCTATGCTCAGTTAACGAGGGTTAGTCCGAGCAAAGAACAGAGAAGGAAAGAGTGTGCGTGTGCGCGCGATAGAGAGAGATAGAGGAAGAGAGAGAATGGAGAGAGAGAGGGGGGAGAGATAGAAAGAGAGGGGTGAAAGAGAGATTGAGGGAGGGAGTGGAAAGAGAGAGACACACACAGATAGCGCAAGCGAGAGAGAGAGAGAGATGCAGATCGAGAGAGAAGCAGATAGAGAGAGCAGATAGGGTGAGAGATGCAGATAGAGAGAGAGAAGCAGATAGAGAGAGATGCAGATAGAGAGAGATGCAGATAGAAAGAAAGAGATAGAGAAAGAAGAGAGAGAGAAAAGAAGAAGAAGAAGAAGATGAAGAAGAGGAAGAAGAAGAAGAAGAAGAAGAAGAAGAAGAAGAAGAAGAAGAAGAAGAAGAAGAAGAAGAAGAAGAAGAAGAAGAAGAAGAAGAAGAAGAAGAAGAAGAAGAAGAATGCGAAGAATGCCAGCCCGGGAAGAATGGCTGATGCCAAAGCCACTTGTTACTTGGAAGAAATAGCTAGACAAACCAATGTCGCGACAATAGTTAGACCGACTAAATAGATCCAATGTGTGAAAGGAATAATACCCTGTGGCGAATGTAAATAGGTAAAGGCTTTCTCTTAGCAATAGTGCAGATTATATAAGCTTAGATAGGGCTTTAAGTAACTAAAAGTTGTTTGTCCCAAGTTGAATACAGTCTCAATTCTGACTGTGTCTGTCTTTGTCAGACATCGAATGATGGTCTGGCGTTCTAAGATTACATAAGCATGCCGTTTCCTTAAATATAAATGTTGTTTCACATGAAGGGACGACTACAGGTGAACAGAAGATGGTCGATTGAAACATGCATGCTTGATAGCGTGGTGCAAGTAGAGTAAATGGAAATCGTCCCTTTACAAATACCATTCCCTAATATGCAAGCTGAGTCGGATTTGTAAAGGCTGGTCTAGCGCCATACCAGCTGTGGCTCCTGCCAAAACTGTTTGCTTGATATGATCTGTGATGGCAGATCTCCCCTGGTCGAATCAGGCGAGGTCACGTGGATAACTTCCTTATTAGTCTTCATAGCTGCTTATATGACAATAACTCAACGAAAAGAATTGCACCCAAGTTTTAAGGAAGAATCCTGTAATTACCAGAGACTTGCAACTCTTTCTGAAAGAAGACATAGTTGCCAGCAGTGCAGTCTTTGTGTTTCATACATTGATTAAAGCCAGCCGATGAAACTGCTTCTATGTATTTGCGACCTTAGAAATATGCTAATTATAAAGCTGTAGTAAAATAGTTAGTAATGTTTTTTATGTACATTAATAGACTAAGCAGAGAGCCGGTAAGCTTCTATTGTTGCCTAGTACATTCTGCCTAAGTTACTTCTTATATTGTTTAAAAGATTGCCAATATTTTGTCACAACCAGTATTCCTGTTCAGATATACATACCACGGCCTTATCAGGGTCCATGTCCAACTGGCGCCTCTGCTTTACTTACCCTACCGGAGATTGTACATAGCGGCGTTTTCCTCACAGGGACTATTCCAGTTACGATGATATATATGTACAATATATTCAATGGAGATGGTTTTATGTTTTGGTCTCATTTACCCCGATCACAATCGTTTTAAAAGGGAAATTGTTGTATTGATCAATGTTGACATTAAAAGAAAGAAACCTATTCGCGCCGTTCACTTACTAACACAATGTCTGCCATAAAACATATAGTTAGAAGGATATTACCTTATTGCAACACGTATCCCGGATCCACGATGTGGATAGCTTTTTATAAAGCACCACGAAACAACAGAGGTATCACGAGCCTTCATCTGGTGACAATATAACAGCTTGATCGTTGTCTGCTGAAGGTGGAAATAATCTAGCTAAATACATATATGATACGTCCTTAATAACGACAGAACTTTGATTGTACCAATCGGAATATTAATCCAGAAGACCCTTATGTATTATCAAGAAACGTTTTTGTTCCCTAAAAATGCAGTAGACAATCAAAATTCTGATTAAGGGAAGCGTGCACTACTATAAGGCTGACACACCCCATCCGCTGGTAGCTGCTGAGCGGCATAGCTTACAGAGGAAGAATAAATCCTTATTTTATTGACGGCCTCTGATATAGTGAATCGACAATCTCACGGTCATGGGGCCTCGACTCCGAGCATTAATGGCAGGAAACCACGACATAGACTAACGTAGGTGCTCTTTATGATAGGAATGTGCAACGATACAGATAACATTGGATGTATCTGGATAATTTGTGATAAAGTGTTTATAATGATATAGAGTACAGCCCCTTCGTGTTCTCAAACTATCTCGACCATTTAAACGGTTGTTACAGACAGATTCCTTATAAGTGCAGTATGAGAGACCGATAAATCAATTCCATACGCATGGAATCTATTCCTCAAAACCCCGACTCTTTAGTTAACCCATTATAAATTGCCTACCCATTCTTTGGCGTGCCGTTGCTCACCTTCCAGCAAGCTAACCATTACCTTACTCGACCAACCTTCCTTATGATAGCATGGCAAGCAATACACCCCCAGACGAAGCTGATACACTACCATATCACACCATGCACTACCGCACACCATGCTCTACTGTATCACACCATGCACTACTGTATTGTGACCGCTCTTATTGATAAGATATCCCAATAAGCGTCGTCAGCCAGTGTACCCAAGGCACGCCACAATTCAGATACCTTTATTTACAACCTCTGTTTTCGGTACGTTGGGACAAGCAAAATTGACCCTCATTCAGACCCGCATGTTCGGTGGCCCTTATTCCAAATTAACACTTTACCCTCATACCACTCAAAATTGGCTACCAATGCCTTACATCCATTGCCCTATAAATACTTGGCACCGCTCGAACACAAGACATTCAGCATTGGGGCAACGAAACAGTCACCGTCGTACGGACCAAGTTGGAAGGCCAACTCCGTACGGCACATAGAAGTTTGGAATTCCAGCTCAGCAGTAGCCTCTGGACATCACCAGAGTTACTCCATATCACAGTTTTTTAATATATATTCGGACTTGCGGGATACGGAATCCGTACCCCAACATTCAGAAATAAACCTCCGTTTTCTAGTTACCATTCAATTGACGTCTCATCTTCATCACTGCGACCATATAGAATACTAAATTCACGGTGAAAGTATCATACCATGCATGACCGTATCACACCATGCATTACTGTATCATACCATGCATGACCGTATCATGTCATGCTATACCGTATCATATCATGTTCCACTGTAGCATACCATGCACTACTGCATCCCACCATGCGCTACTGTATCAAACCATGCAATACCTCAGCGTGTATATGCATGAGTGTGGTTTGAGGGTTGTGGCAGGTAAAGGGTAGCTGTCACAGAGATAATGTGCTAGTTACGCAACTTTATTTCTGCTATATTGGAATTAAGTACACACCCCCAATCTCGACTAAATATGGATAAAGGTTAACATACGACAGGCGATAAACACGTGATGGAGCATACACCAGTCACCCCATCCCAACATCAGTCCCCGGATGAGCAGGCCGAGTCAGATGTTGCAGAGGCTGACCTAGCCCCATACCAGCTGTGGCGTCTGCCAGAGCTGTTTGGTTGATATGATCTGTGATGGCCGACCCCTCCTGGTCTAATTAGGCGAGGTGACGTATATTACTTCCTTATGGGTCTTCTTATTACGTATAGCTGCTCAAATGACAATAAATTGGTGGAAAGCATGGCATCCGAGATATAGAGAAGGGTGCTGTGATTGGCCAAATCTAGAGATCGTATATTTATGTCTGTAGTTTATCTGAGGTCGTCATTTGTACAGGGTTGTGAAGGAGAGGATATAAGCCACCTATAGGCTATCATGCAATCCTGCTGCTGTACACGATGCTCTCTGGTGAAGGGCTAGAACCACGGCAATAGATAGGCCAAGGAATTGTGGGTCACTTTTAGGAACACTGCTCATATGAACTTCTTACAACTAAGAGAGCACCTGCTATTCGTAAGGATTCCGCCGTTTTCTTCCCTTTTTAAGCAGTATCTTAATCGTCCGATAGAACGTGTTACCATTGACTGCAGACCACAAACATAGATCTTAATGCTATTCCTTTTCCGTCCAAAATAGTCGAGGAAAAATATTTTGCTGTGGACAAATACAAAATAAATAATATTTGATGGTGCCTTGATGTCTTGGACCATAATGGGTATGTGTCCATGCCATGATTCGATCGCTCATTAATGATCATACATTTCGTCAGTATGATGTCCCACCTTTCGATCCCCGATTCCCACAAAGCTACCTTTACAAATGTGAAGACTGTGGAAACCAGTCGAATGCATATAAAACCTGTGAGTAACTACCCTTAGGGCGGCGAGGCATCGATTTTCCCCGACGAACCAAGTGATTGATTAATACACGTTCAAACGACCAGCCTATAGTGCCTATGTTCTAGCAGAAATATTCTTGAGCTATTGAATTGCCATTATGGTAAAAATGCTCATCCGATCCCGGTACTATAAGAGACTGGACTGCATAAAGTTATATTAGTCGCAAACAAAGGCGAGAGCAATAATTGACAAAGTTATATTAGTTCCTATCAAAGGCGAGAACAATAATTGACAAAGTTATATTAGTTGCAATCAAAGGCGAGAACAATAATTGACAAAGTTATATTAGTTGCAATCAAAGGCGAGAACAATAATTGACAGTTATATTAGTTCCTATCAAAGGCGAGAACAATAATTGACAAAGTTATATTAGTTCCTATCAAAGGCGAGAGCAATAATTGACAAAGTTATATTAGTTCCTATCAAAGGCGAGAACAATAATTGACAAAGTTATATTAGTTCCTATCAAAGGCGAGAACAATAATTGACAAAGTTATATTAGTTCCTATCAAAGGCGAGAGCAATAATTGACAAAGTTATATTAGTTCCTATCAAAGGCGAGAGCAATAATTGACAAAGTTATATTAGTTCCTATCAAAGGCGAGAACAATAATTGACAAAGTTATATTAGTTCCTATCAAAGGCGAGAACAATAATTGACAAAGTTATATTAGTTCCTATCAAAGGCGAGAGCAATAATTGACAAAGTTATATTAGTTCCTATCAAAGGCGAGAGCAATAATTGACAAAGTTATATTAGTTCCTATCAAAGGCGAGAACAATAATTGACAAAGTTATATTAGTTGCAATCAAAGGCGAGAGCAATAATTGACAAAGTTATATTAGTTGCAATCAAAGGCGAGAGCAATAATTGACAAAGTTATATTAGTTCCTATCAAAGGCGAGAGCAATAATTGACAAAGTTATATTAGTTCCTATCAAAGGCGAGAACAATAATTGACAAAGTTATATTAGTTGCAATCAAAGGCGAGAGCAATAATTGACAAAGTTATATTAGTTCCTATCAAAGGCGAGAACAATAATTGACAAAGTTATATTAGTTCCTATCAAAGGCGAGAACAATTATTGACAAAGTTATATTAGTTCCTATCAAAGGCGAGAACAATAATTGACAAAGTTATATTAGTTCCTATCAAAGGCGAGAGCAATAATTGACAAGTTATATTAGTTCCTATCAAAGGCGAGAACAATAATTGACAAAGTTATATTAGTTCCTATCAAAGGCGAGAACAATAATTGACAAAGTTATATTAGTTCCTATCAAAGGCGAGAACAATAATTGACAAAGTTATATTAGTTCCTATCAAAGGCGAGAACAATAATTGACAAAGTTATATTAGTTGCAATCAAAGGCGAGAACAATAATTGACAAAGTTATATTAGTTCCTATCAAAGGCGAGAGCAATAATTGACAAAGTTATATTAGTTCCTATCAAAGGCGAGAACAATAATTGACAAAGTTATATTAGTTGCAATCAAAGGCGAGAACAATAATTGACAAAGTTATATTAGTTCCTATCAAAGGCGAGAACAATAATTGACAAAGTTATATTAGTTCCTATCAAAGGCGAGAACAATAATTGACAAAGTTATATTAGTTGCAATCAAAGGCGAGAACAATAATTGACAAAGTTATATTAGTTCCTATCAAAGGCGAGAACAATAATTGACAAAGTTATATTAGTTGCAATCAAAGGCGAGAACAATAATTGACAAAGTTATATTAGTTGCAATCAAAGGCGAGAACAATAATTGACAAAGTTATATTAGTGGCTAAACCAACATGCTGGCTGCCTGGTGTAAGGCGGTAGTGGCGAAGCCAACCAAAGAACCTGCTGGTTGCCTGGTGTAAAACCAACCAACTATATGATCCATTGATGCTACTATGGCTGACTGACGGGTTATATAATCACGCCAGGTAAATCAGGTAAGATATATTAGGATTAGTGAGTGCTGCACTGCTTCATACTGCATGTAGCTTATGTAAAAGAAAAAGGTCCATAATAATCCTCGACACTTTGGCAGCAGATTCTGTTCTGAACGTACTCATATACCAGCTGACAGTAATACAATGTCGACACTTTGGCAGCAGATTCTGTTCTGCACGTACTCATATACCAGCTGACAGTAATACAATGTCGACACTTTGGCAGCAGATTCTGTTCTGCACGTACTCATATACCAGCTGATAGTAATACAATGTCGACACTTTGGCAGCAGATTCTGTTCTGCACGTACTCATATACCAGCTGACAGTAATACAATGTCGACACAATGACAGCAGATTCTGTTCTGCACGTACTCATATACCAGCTTATAGTAATACAATGTCGACACAATGACAGCAGATTCTGTTCTGCACGTACTCATATACCAGCTGATAGTAATACAATGTCGACACAATGACAGCAGATTCTGTTCTGCATGTACTCATATACCAGCTGATAGTAATACAATGTCGACACTTTGGTAGCAGATTCTGTTCTGCACGTACTCATATACCAGCTGACAGTAATACAATGTCGACACTTTGGTAGCAGATTCTGTTCTGCACGTACTCATATACCAGCTGATAGTAATACAATGTCGACACAATGGCAGCAGATTCTGTTCTGCACGTACTCATATACCAGCTGACAGTAATACAATGTCGACACTTTGGTAGCAGATTCTGTTCTGCACGTACTCATATACCAGCTGAGTAGTAATACAATGTCGACACTTTGGTAGCAGATTCTGTTCTGAACGTACTCATATACCAGCTGATAGTAATACAATGTCGACACAAGGACAGTAGAGTCTGTTCTGAACGTACTCATATACCAGCTGACAGTAATACAATGTCGACACTTTGGTAGCAGATTCTGTTCTGAACGTACTCATATACCAGCTGACAGTAATACAATGTCGACACTTTGGTAGCAGATTCTGTTCTGCACGTACTCATATACCAGCTGATAGTAATACAATGTCGACACTTTGGTAGCAGATTCTGTTCTGAACGTACTCATATACCAGCTGACAGTAATACAATGTCGACACTTTGGTAGCAGATTCTGTTCTGCACGTACTCATATACCAGCTGATAGTAATACAATGTCGACACTTTGGTAGCAGATTCTGTTCTGCACGTACTCATATTCCAGCTGATAGTAATACAATGTCGACACTTTGGCAGCAGATTCTGTTCTGCACGTACTCATATACCAGCTGATAGATAGTATACAATGTCGACACTTTGGTACAGCAGATTCTGTTCTGTTCTGCACGTACTCATATACCAGCTGATAGTAATACAATGTCGACACTTTTGCAGCAGATTCTGTTCTGCACGTACTCATATACCAGCTGACAGTAATACAATGTCGACACAATGACAGCAGATTCTGTTCTGCACGTACTCATATACCAGCTGATAGTAATACAATGTCGACACTTTGGCAGCAGATTCTGTTCTGCACGTACTCATATACCAGCTGATAGTAATACATACAATGTCGACACTGTTTGCACGCAGCTTATAGATTCTGTTCTGACAGCACGTACTCATATACCAGCTTATAGTAATACAATGTCGACACAATGACAGCAGATTCTGTTCTGCACGTACTCATATACCAGCTTATAGTAATACAATGTCGACACAATGACAGCAGATTCTGTTCTGCACGTACTCATATACCAGCTGATAGTAATACAATGTCGACACTTTGACAGCAGATTCTGTTCTGCACGTACTCATATACCAGCTGATAGTAATACAATGTCGACACTTTGGCAGCAGATTCTGTTCTGCACGTACTCATATACCAGCTGATAGTAATACAATGTCGACACTTTGGCAGCAGATTCTGTTCTGCACGTACTCATATACCAGCTGATAGTAATACAATGTCGACACTTTGGCAGCAGATTCTGTTCTGCACGTACTCATATACCAGCTGACAGTAATACAATGTCGACACTTTGGCAGCAGATTCTGTTCTGCACGTACTCATATACCAGCTGACAGTAATACAAGTCGAACTTTGGCACAATGTTCTGACACTTTGGACAGTAATACATGTCGATTTGGCAGCAGATTCTGTTCTGCACGTACTCATATACCAGCTGACAGTAATACAATGTCGACACTTTGGCAGCAGATTCTGTTCTGCACGTACTCATATACTCATATACAGCAGCTGCACGAGCTGACAGTAATACAATGTCGACACTTTGGCAGCAGATTCTGTTCTGCACGTACTCATATACCAGCTGATAGTAATACAATGTCGACACTTTGGTAGCAGATTCAGTTCTGTACTCATTACTGCTGACAGTAATACAACGTCGACACAGCAGATTCTGTTCTGCACGTACCATATACCAGCTGACAGTAATACAATGTCGACACTTTGGCAGCAGATTCTGTTCTGCACGTACTCATATACCAGCTGACAGTAATACAATGTCGACACTTTGGTAGCAGATTCTGTTCTGCACGTACTCATATACCAGCTGACAGTAATACAATGTCGACACTTTGGTAGCAGATTCTGTTCTGCACGTACTCATATACCAGCTGATAGTAAGTAATGTCGACAATGTCAGACAGATTCTGTTCTGCACGTACTCATATACCAGCTGACAGTAATACAATGTCGACACTTTGGTAGCAGATTCTGTTCTGCACGTACTCATATACCAGCTGACAGTAATACAATGTCGACACTTTGGTAGCAGATTCTGTTCTGCACGTACTCATATACCAGCTGACAGTAATACAATGTCGACACTTTGGTAGCAGATTCTGTTCTGCACGTACTCATATACCAGCTGATAGTAATACAATGTCGACACTTTGGTAGCAGATTCTGTTCTGCACGTACTCATATACCAGCTGATAGTAATACAATGTCGACACTTTGGCAGCAGATTCTGTTCTGCACGTACTCATATCATACAATGTCGACACTTTGGTAGCAGTTCTGCACGTACTCATATACCAGCTGATAGTAATACAATGTCGACACTTTGGCAGCAGATTCTGTTCTGCACGTACTCATATACCAGCTGATAGTAATACAATGTCGACACTTTGGCAGCAGATTCTGTTCTGCACGTACTCATATACCAGCTGATAGTAATCAATGTTGGTAGCAGACTGTTCTGCACGTCATATACCAGCTGACAGTAATACAATGTCGACACTTTGGCAGCAGATTCTGTTCTGCACGTACTCATATACCAGCTGATAGTAATACAATGTCGACACTTTGGCAG
This sequence comes from Urechis unicinctus, assembly GCA_034190875.2. Lineage (NCBI taxonomy): Eukaryota > Metazoa > Annelida > Polychaeta > Xenopneusta > Urechidae > Urechis > Urechis unicinctus. Next base: position 4,971,185 of record CM067358.1, on the reverse strand, counting down.
CAGATTCTGTTCTGAACGTACTCATATACCAGCTGATAGTAATACAATGTCGACACAAGGACAGTAGAGTCTGTTCTGAACGTACTCATATACCAGCTGATAGTCATACAATGTCGACACAATGACAGCAGATTCTGTTCTGCACGTACTCATATACCAGCTGATAGTAATACAATGTCGGCACAATGACAGCAGATTCTGTTCTGCACGTACTCATTTACCAGCTGATAGTAATACAATGTCGACACAATGACAGCAGATTCTGTTCTGCACGTACTCATATACCAGCTGATAGTAATACAATGTCGACACTTTGGCAGCAGATTCTGTTCTGCACGTACTCATATACCAGCTGATAGTAATACAATGTCGACACAATGACAGCAGATTCTGTTCTGCACGTACTCATATACCAGCTGATAGTAATACAATGTCGACACTTTGGTAGCAGATTCTGTTCTGCACGTACTCATTTACCAGCTGATAGTAATACAATGTCGACACAATGACAGCAGATTCTGTTCTGCACGTACTCATATACCAGCTGATAGTAATACAATGTCGACACTTTGGCAGCAGATTCTGTTCTGCACGTACTCATATACCAGCTGATAGTAATACAATGTCGACACTTTGGCAGCAGATTCTGTTCTGCACGTACTCATATACCAGCTGACAGTAATACAATGTCGACACAATGACAGCAGATTCTGTTCTGCACGTACTCATATACCAGCTGATAGTAATACAATGTCGACACTTTGGCAGCAGATTCTGTTCTGCACGTACTCATATACCAGCTGACAGTAATACAATGTCGACACAATGACAGCAGATTCTGTTCTGCACGTACTCATATACCAGCTGATAGTAATACAATGTCGACACTTTGGCAGCAGATTCTGTTCTGCACGTACTCATATACCAGCTGACAGTAATACAATGTCGACACAATGACAGCAGATTCTGTTCTGCACGTACTCATATACCAGCTGATAGTAATACAATGTCGACACTTTGGCAGCAGATTCTGTTCTGCACGTACTCATATACCAGCTGACAGTAAGTAATACAATGTCGACACTTTTGGCAGCAGATTCTGTTCTGCACGTACTCAGCAGAGCTTCTGTTCTGACACTTTACTCATATCTGTTCTGCACGTACTCAGTAAGTAATACAATGTCGACAATGACAGCAGATTCTGTTCTGCACGTACTCATATACCAGCTGATAGTAATACAATGTCGACACTTTGGTAGCAGATTCTGTTCTGCACGTACTCATATACCAGCTGATAGTAATACAATGTCGACACTTTGGCAGCAGATTCTGTTCTGCACGTACTCATATACCAGCCATGTCGACACTTTGGCAGCAGATTCTGTTCTGCACGTACTCATATACCAGCTGACAGTAATACAATGTCGACACTTTGGTAGCAGATTCTGTTCTGCACGTACTCATATACCAGCTGATAGTAATACAATGTCGACACTTTGGCAGCAGATTCTGTTCTGCACGTACTCATATACCAGCTGATAGTAATACAATGTCGACACTTTGGCAGCAGATTCTGTTCTGCACGTACTCATATACCAGCTGACAGTAATACAATGTCGACACAATGACAGCAGATTCTGTTCTGCACGTACTCATATACCAGCTGATAGTAATACAATGTCGACACTTTGGCAGCAGATTCTGTTCTGCACGTACTCATATACTAGCTGACAGTCATACAATGTCGGTTATATTGGCTTGACTTTCAAATTCAAACAAAAAAATTCTTTCCCACGTCAACAACAGTTGCCACAAACTGCATTCGGCTTCAGTAGCATTAATCACTCGTGCATAATGCTGTAATTTGGCGGCGACTGCAGCACTATAAACATAATGATGTACAAAACCTGCGACGTTTGTTTTATTGTCTGGATAAACACATAAAAGGTGAGCTTTCTTGCCCGGCGCTTACGCTCTATAAACTAAGGGGGCCATTATCGCAGTTCACAAGGTCTGATCATAAACTAATTTTAGTTCAAAGTTATCACAAGGTAGACTGATGTGTTGTTACCATGGGAACAATAACATCCACATGGCACCACAATGAGTCAGACGCCCCCATTAAACATCGAGTTATGTGTCTTCCTGGTTCGTGTGAAATACCCAGCACAAGGAATGTATTAACAAGTGTGTATCATTTGTTGTGAATCGATGTAGTAGAAAAGCACAACGTCACGTGTTCAGAGTGACCAGGTTCTGATGTTGTGTATTGGTCCTTGTGTCACGTAACCATCTGCTATTGACAGGCATTATGTAGATAAACTTCGAACAATGATAAGATTTCATTCCATCCAATTACTCAATATGTGTTTATAATTTCCGTGACACGAAATATAAGGATGTCCTATTAACACAGCAAGGATTCAGAAAGTCGATTAATTTGTTTAAAGACAGACTGGCCACATGCATACCACTACAACTATATATTCGAAAGTGCCCGGTCGAGTGGGCCCCGATTACACATAAGCGACGGAATAATTAGATCAAACATTTTTTTTCGAATATACAAAATACTTCGGTCGATAGCGGAGACAATTTTGTGTGTAATCATGGCCAGGGGACCCCCCGATGAATGTGCTCAGTCAGCATAATTTGATTACTAGACTATCCCGCTATTTCCGCTGGGCATAGGTGGAACATGGCATCGCACTGCCAACACTGACTCTATTGGTCTCATGCGTTAACACCCTCTAGTTAACACCCCCTCTTGTTAACACCCTCGTGTTAACACCCTCGTGTTAACACCCTCTTGGTAACACCCTCTTGTTAACACCTTCTAGTTAACACCCTCTTGTTAACACCCTCTTGTTAACACCCTCTTGGTAACACCCTCTACTTAACACCCTCTAGTTAACACCCTCTAGTTATCTAGTTAACACCCTCTAGTTAACACCCTCTAGTTAAGCTGGTTCAAGTACAAATATCATCTCCATACAACAAAAACGCGAAACTATCGTTTGTAGGTAACTAGTAAATGCCCAGTGTTTTAATTTGCACCGCGAATTCTCATGCTAACACGTGATATGGAATGCATTTGAAGGTGTTTTCGAGGAAGCCCATGATGCTGCAATAGGAGCGGCTATATGTTAGCGAGAAAACCCATGATGCTGCAATAGGAGCGGCTATATGTTAGCGAGGAAGCCCATGATGCTGCAATAGGAGCGGCTATATGTTAGCGAGGAAGCCCATGATGCTGCAATAGGAGCGGCTATATGTTAGCGAGGAAGCCCATGATGCTGCAATAGGAGCGGCTATATGTTAGCGAGAAAACCCATGATGCTGCAATAGGAGCGGCTATATGTTAGCGAGGAAGCCCATGATGCTGCAATAGGAGCGGCTATATGTTAGCGAGCAAGCCTATGGTGCTGCAATAGGAGCGGCTATATGTTAGCGAGGAAGCCATGATGCTGCAATAGGGGCGGCTATATGTTAGCGAGAAAACCTATGATGCTGCAATAGGAGCGGCTATATGTTAGCGAGGAAGCCCATGATGCTGCAATAGGAGCGGCTATATGTTAGCGAGGAAGCCCATGATGCTGCAATAGGAGCGGCTATATGTTAGCGAGGAAGCCCATGGTGCTGCAATAGGAGCGGCTATATGTTAGCGAGGAAGCCCATGGTGCTGCAATAGGAGCGGCTATATGTTAGCGAGGAAGCCATGATGCTGCAATAGGAGTGGCTATATGTTAGCAAGGAAGCCATGATGCTGCAATAGGAGCGGCTATATGTTAGCGAGGAAGCCTATGGTGCTGCAATAGGAGCGGCTATATGCTAAGAGTGTACGAGGAATTCGCTACGTCATCCCGTACTTGCTGGAATGGTACGCGAAGCAGCGCAAGAACCGTGTGGATGCACGCTGCATGTATTGGACCACATTGACAGGACTCCATGAGAATAAATGTGGTGATGCGTAAATGTTTGATCATTTATCGCGGCTTCTCTAAAGATGGACGTAGAGCGGATATATCTATATGTACACATTAAAAAAACGCTATGCTGGAAAGGCAGAACTCTTATAGACTTGATGGAAATTATTCACTCGATAAATTGTATTTTGCAAGGCGTTGATTGGACGTCACATGACTGAATAGCAACTTAATCAATCTTACGGTGCATAGAGCGATGGGAATAACACATGGCAGATTGAGTATTCCTGGCCCAGAGCACAACATCAAAGGCGCGATTCACCTGCTGGTGTCATATAAGTCACAAACACTTAGTAAGGAGTATGCATGAAATAGATCCATGCCATCGAAAACTCCATGCAGATGTTATTTCCAATACTTAGCTCGAATGTACACGAGAGCCGTAGAACAAAACTTCAGACACCGGCTACCAGTTATGACCCTCCTCTAAGCCTGTTATGACCCTCCAGTTATGACCCTCCTCTAAGCCTGTTATGACCCTCAAGTTATGAACCTCCTCAAAGCCTGCTCATCTGTACGGTGATAAAACTACACCTCATTACACGTCAATACAGTATCATCTTATGGGCATAATCTATCTATTGAAAGCTAACAAGTTTTCTAATTTTTTTTATACCATCTCGTCATCATCATTTTCAGTAACACTTTTTTGTTATCTCTGGCGAAGCGGCGGCCACCTTTCCTTTCATGATTCTACACTTTCCAAAACTGATACAATATTCCTAGATAATGCTGTTGTTTAAGCTACCACCAAAGTCTAAGTGCATAAACTCGAAGTGAACTTTCCAATGTGCATCCTTTAGATAGCACCCAGTCAGTAGAGGGTGTATGCTTGACCTCGATTTACATAACCAAATCAAATTCCATCTAGCCATTTAGCATGCTCGTGTGGTAACATACAGCTGGTGTGGTAACATACAGCTGGTGTGGTAACATACAGCTGGTGTGGTAACATACAGCTGGTGTGGTAACATACAGCTGGTGTGGTAACATACAGCTGGTGTGGTAACATACAGCTGGTGTGGTAACATACAGCTGGTGTGGTAACATACAGCTCGTGTCATATAATAATGATTGATATAACTTGGTATCAAGTCGCCGATCCATCATATTTCATCTGGATGAGCAATGTACATCAACAGACAAACACGTCTCATTACTCTGCGGCATTAATTAATTTTACTGTAATGATTTACAGCAGAAATGATAATATGGCATCTTCTGTGTTTGGGGAGGTTTCCAGGTGGTTAGACGACCAGACTAACACGTACTTGGCATCCTTTGATCATGAGGGTATGCACGCTGTTTCCACGCCGAGCGAGGGAAAAATAGACACCCCTACACTCGCACTATGCCTGTTCGTTCCGATTCTTTTAAGTCCTGAGGAGCAACCAGCCAATATATAACAGCAAATATACCTCATTCTTTGCTCGCCATGAAGACGATTTATATAACTTCCACCGGCTCATAGCTTTGTTTGTTCTAGAATACAGTAATATTTGGCCTGCAATTCATATGCTGACATGAGACCAAGCGGGAGGAATGTTTTAACAATGTCACCACTCAGCGTATTGAACATCCAAAAACAAAAATAATGAGGAATGGTAATGACTCGTTACTGGCAAAAACCCGCTATCGTAGGTAGAAAGCCATAGGGCGGTATTTAAAGGCTGTTTGTGACGTCAACGACGTGGGGATCCAGACAATGCATAATGTGTTTGTGACGTCACCGACGTGGGGATCCAGGCAATGCATAAAGTGTTTGTGATGTCACCGACGTGGGGATCCAGGCAATGCATAAAGTGTTTGTGATGTCACCGACGTGGGGATCCAGGCAATGCATAGTGTGTTTGTGATGTCACCGACTTGGGGATCCAGGCAATGCATAGTGTGTTAGTGATGTCACCGATGTGGGGATCCAGACAATGCATAATAGACGAGGGATCCTGACAATGCGATAAGGTAATCACCAGAAATAGAAGTTCTATGCTATCGTGTTACTGACCATGTTCGAACATACAAAGTGTGACAAACGTTTCCACTCTACCCAAACGTAGACTGAATACCATATTTATGACAATTCATTATGTTCAGATAGACGATATCAAAGCAGTGATATTTCCATTTGAATATGATTTGCATTAACAGAAAGGAGATTTATCACTGCGATGGCAATTACAGATGCCATAAGAAGAAGGCTCCATACAATCAGCGCCGCTGTACCGTGATCACAATAATGTACAATAAAGCATAGAGCCATAGAAGTGTGGAATAAAAGCACGGCTTATTCATAGAACTCATCCAAAGCTGTCCAGCAAAAGCAATGACGAGCGCCATTAAGGACGATGTTGACTGGTTTAAGGCGAGTTTATCTGATTAACACAACTGCCATGCGTACCACGTATCATGCTATCCACCTCCTGAATTGAGTCATATGTGATATACAAATACACTGTGATTGTGCCATTTAGTTATCCAATCGCAACACGATAAATGCCATGGATAGTAACAGAGGTCAAAGCCGTACAGTCTTACCGGGAACTCACTTCACCAGCTCTATAAGCATGAATATGGATTGAATAATTGAGTGTTTCGCCAGGACAAGGAATACCTAAAATAGCAGCCATTATACGAGCACCCATACACCGGAATACTAGACACAGCAGTCCAGTCAATGAGCATTATCTACCCGAGCACCTGACGTCTTGTATCATCTCTGTCTGCTATTGTTGCAGTTTCCCGAATCCATACTCAGCTACATCAAATACTAACAGGGAACACCCAGACTTACAAAATAACGTCACTTCGAATCAACGATCTGTGCCAGCGTAGTTGCCTGCTCTGTGATGCTTAGAATTCTGCATATGCGTTTTTAACAGGAAATCAACATGTTTTAAATGCAAACATTTGCCAAGAATCTCGACATGTCTTAAGTCACACGCATTACATTATGACAAGTAAATGGCGGTTGCGACTGTTCATGTGAGAATCTTCCACCATCACGATGATATTGGCATAGAACACAGATGGGAATGTGACCGAAAGCCGAATGCCAATGGTGTATGTGATGAGCACACAATGAATAAGCGTCGATATCAATCACTCCATCATCGCTAGCTGAATATGATACGTTGGACTACACCAGTACAGTAATAGAAATGTTCTATTATCGTACCTAGTTAATGACACAGCATCACATAATCAACGGAACGTGTATCAAGTAGATTGCAATCTGTTCCAAACTGTGGTAACATTTACCGCAAAATACGTTATAGCAAAAGTCCAAAGTGAGAATGTGCATTTTACATCATAATGGAAACACAAAGGTGAATTACAATGTAGACTTACAACAATCGCATACAGAATGTATTCACTGCGTCAGCATCTACGCTACAATATGAGACAAGATACTCCACGTAAATCACCTCATGGTACCAATAACAATTGCAGCGTTATATACGAATTGATTCTTGTCAATATGTTTTACTCAAACACATTTATTTGAGCTCAAGTTAACGAGTCGCCCATCACAGTTTGTTGATTAATGATGATCATTGGTCCAATCCAGAGTGTGTACGATTAAGTCGAGTCCAGCTATCCAAATTACTGAATATCCGTGAAATAAGCGATATGCAAAATATCGAGGAGCTTGCCTTGTTTCGTTAAGAGCAATTGTAATCAATAAAATTGTGATTATGGGCTGTTAGCTGTGAGTGCTTTCGTAACTTTGCAATAAACTCATGTGTATGACTCACGATTCGGCATATGCCTACCAGGCAGCTCCCTGTGCCGGTACCAGGCAGCTCCCTGTGCCGGTACCAGGCAGCTCCCTGTGCCGGTAGCTCCCTGTGCCGGTACAAGTAAAAACCCATTTTACGAATATTTCATATGCTGATACATTCATTAAACACAAGTTTGCGAAGGCTATGTTGCCTGAGTTTATGCAGGTAACATCGGATCATCATGTCTGACGAAGCGTCAAGCTTTTAATTATCATTTTCTTGAACCTAGACCTAATTACCAGTGGTATATTTGTGTACGGCTATCTATCATAAAGACGTTAGGTTTCCCTCCACCATTAGAAAACATTTCCTGTACCGCATTTATTGGGTTAGCTGCACACATGTCGTTTTTTCCATGAGTGATTACCATGGGAAGCAATGTAAGTTTCTTTACCTGCCAGCTGCCTCCTTTATGACAAAATATAATGCGACATGAGCGATTAGGTACACAAATAACCCACTATGGTGCTCGTCACAGAAGACTATATTATAGTTGATAGGTTTCTGGTGAATATCTGGTGTTCTCGTCATACGAGTGTGTCGCTGTTGTATCAGTTATTGCACATTCATGACATTATATATAACTTCCTCAAAATAGCCAAGAGGCAGCCACTCGTTGTATTGTATTTGCAACAGTGTGTGATGGACTATGAGTACAGTGTGTATTGGACTGTATGTACAGTGTGTAATGGACTGTATGTACAGTGTGTAATGGACTGTGTGTACAGTGTGTAATGGACTGTATGTACAGTGTGTAATGGACTGTATGTACAGTGTGTAATAAACTGTATGTACAGTGTGTAATGGACTGTATGTACAGTGTGTAATGGACTGTCTGTACAGTGTATGATAGACTGTATGAACAGTGTGTAATGGACTGTATGTACAGTGTGTAATGAACTGTTTGTACAGTGTGTAATGAACTGTATGTACAGTGTGTGATAGACTGTATGAACAGTGTGTAATGGACTGTATGTACAGTGTGTAATGGACTGTATGTACAGTGTGTAATGAACTGTTTGTACAGTGTGTAATGAACTGTATGTACAGTGTGTGATAGACTGTATGAACAGTGTGTAATGGGCTGTATGTACAGTGTGTAATGGACTGTATGTACAGTGTGTTATGGACTGTATGAACAGTGTGTAATGGACTGTCTGTACAGTGTGTGATAGACTGTATGAACAGTATGTAATGGACTGTATGAATGTATGCGTAATGAGCACGTCATGATAATGAATAACACCTGACTGTCAGGCCTATTGAAAATGTCCTGATAATGAATGCTCTCTATTAATTTAACATACATATGTGTTAACATACTACTCATTCTATCATTGCTATCAATATCCCGCTGATGGGTTCAACTCATTACATCCATCAACACTGACTTGATAACAAATTGCTTATCTATGACATCCGCGCACGACCAACACATGAGATCAACCGACAGACACGACTCTTTACTCTGTGGCATTAATCAATTGCCCTGTAATCAATTATAGCAGAAATGATAGAATAGCATCTGCTGATGTGTGTTGGGGAGGTACACAGGTGAACCGACGGCTAGACTCAAACCTATTTTGCATAATTTGATCACGAGGGAATGCACGCAGTTTCCACGCCGAGCGAGGGAAAAACTGACATCCCTACACCCACGCAAGCTCGGTTAGTCCAGATTGTTTGAAATCCTCCTGTAATATATACCAGGCATTATTTATTCTACACTAACACAACACAGGTGAAGAATTCGTTACTGCACAAGCTCGCTGCTGACATGAGTACAACTAAATGTCTCATACTACGTTTAAGCATTGGTCAAATGAGAGTCGCTGGTTAGAGGTGGTGATATGTGAATATCTAGTAGTTTGAATTCAGGGACTAGATGTAGTGATACGATCTAGCGGCTCTCATAGAGAGGTAGTGCTGATTACAAAAACAGATAGCTTTGTTGTGAAGAAGCGGCTTATATTGTACACTTCCACTGGCTACAAGATAAGCGTTTACCCCATCAAATTACCCCTCTCCTGCAGACACAGCTGTTACATTAAAACCGCCCAATGTCACTGAGACTGTGTCATTTAGTTATCCGATCGCATTATAATAGAAGTATATATAGTCTAAGAGGTCATCGCCGTACACTGTTGAGATGAGCATCATTGCAGCTGATTATACAGGAATATCAGACACAGCCGCTCAGTCAATGGTCATTATCTACCCGAGCACCTGTTAAGTGCAAAACAATAATTCAGATGCACACAGCATTACCATTCGCATCGTCTCACTGTGTACAACGGCATCGTTCATTATTACTGGCTGTTAACGTCGCCATCGATGGAAGAGTAGCCTCGGCTCAAGTTCAAACTTAACCTAGCAATGCTGATCATTCTGCCGTGTTATTTGGTAGAACAAAAACCTCATTACCATGTTCAATATTTTTCTATGGTCTTCTACTATTTTGCCTGACCTATTTTATTCGCCCTTATCCGCAGCAAAAAGGCTAATGTACCGACCTAGTTATGTTAACTGTACACCTGTCGTTCATAACACGTGTGATAACTGTGGGAAGCAATGTTACCTATTTCTCACCTGTCAGCTGTCTATTACTTGGCGTTATTTGATTGAGCGGCGGAAGCGCTTTACACCACCACACCATAATTAATACACCTGTGGGCGGCTGTGCACCAGGGCCAGCATGTTAGCATTGTCAATAAGGTAACACAATTACTTACAGGTGAGTGATTTATCGCCTCATGCATCACGTAGCTGTCGTAGAAAAAGAGGGAAGCGTGAACGACACTCGACGCCCCTGTACCAGCTTTTCGGATGGTTCTAAGAGCAATTCATACACAATGGTTGCTTTAGAATCTTTGATTCTACGTATTGTTGTGAATGTTTGGCTCAACGTATTATTGTGAATGTTTGGCTCTACGTATTATTGTGAATGTTTGGCTCAACGTATTGTTGTGAATGTTTGGCTCAACGTATTATTGTGAATGTTTGGCTGACTTATTGTGAACGTATTATTATTGTGAATGTTTTGTATTATTGTGAATGTTTGATGTGTGAATGTTTGGCTCAACGTATTATTGTGAATGTTTGACTCGACGTATTATTGTGAATGTTTGACTCTACGTATTATTGTGAATGTTTGACTCTACGTATTATTGTGAATGTTCGACTCCACGTACTATTGTGAATGTTTGACTCCACGTATTATTGTGAATGTTTGACGCTAAGGATTGTTGTGAATGTTTGGCTCAACGTATTATTGTGAATGTTTGACTCTACGTATTATTGTGAATGTTTGACTCCACGTATTATTGTGAATGTTTGACTCCACGTACTATTGTGAATGTTTGACTACGTATTATTGTGAATGTTTGACTCTACGTATTATTGTGAATGTTTGACTCTCTCAACGTATTATTGTGAATGTTTGACTCAACGTATTATTGTGAATGTTTGACTCTACGTATTATTGTATTATTGTGAATGTTTGTCTCTACGTATTATTGTGAATGACTCTACGTATTATTGTGAATGTTTGACTCAACGTATTATTGTGAATGTTTGACTCCACGTATTATTGTGAATGTTTGACTCCACGTACTATTGTGAATGTTTGACTCTACGTATTATTGTGAATGTTTGGCTCCACGTATTATTGTGAATGCTTGACTCTATGTAGTATTGTGAATGCTTGATTCTACATATTATTGTGAATGTTAAACTCTACGTGTAATTGTGAATGTTTGACTCTACGTCTCATAGTGAATGTTTGACACTACGTATTATTGTGAATGCTTGATTCTATGTATTTTTATGAATGTTTGACTCGGACTCGACGTATTGTTGTGAATGTTTGACTCTGCATATTATTGTGAATTCTAGACTCTACGTATTATTGTTAATGTTCGACTCTACGTGTAATTGTGAAAGTTTGACTCTACGTATTATTGTGAATTCTAGACTCTACGTATTATTGTTAATGTTCGACTCTACGTGTAATTGTGAATGTTTGACTCTACGTATTATTGTGACTGTTTGATTCGACGTGTTATAGTGAATGTTTAACTGTACGTGTAGCTGTCAATGTTTAACCCTACGTGTAATTGTGAATGATTGACTTTACGTTTTATAGTTAAAGTTTGACTCAACATATTATTGTGAATGTTTGACTCAACGTATTGTTGTGAATGTTTGACTCAACGTCATAGTCACTTCCGGTATTGCGATACTGATAGAATCTACTATCATTAGCATGGTGAATGAGCTGATAGCTATGCAGATATAATATACGGGAGAATGAGACGATGAAATTAGGTAAATTGCAAATGTTGTTGCAACATTAATGGGATTACTTAGGCGATGGATTGAAAGTGAATCATTCGTGCTGCACATTAGCCTAATAGCGGGCGCAGCAGCGTATGACCCTTGTTAAGGCATGGTGCATGTAGAGGACTGCAAATCTACAACACCTCCCTCCACCCTCCTATCTATCCCTATCTATACATGTACAAGCACAGCCGTGCCAAAGTGATAGGACAGACAGGCAATGAAACCCGCCTTGGATTGAAGATTGAAAGCTATCATGAATGCCGTAACTAGACTCAACATACTCATGGAGACATAGTCAAATGGATCCGTCCAATTAGAAGCAGAAGCCCCACATCAAATGGATCCGTCCAATTAGAAGCAGAAGCCCCACATCAAATGGATCCGTCCAATTACAACCAGAAGCCCCACATCAAATGGATCCGTCCAATTACAACCAGAAGCCCCACATCAAATGGATCCGTCCAATTAGAACCAGAAACCCCACATCAAATGGATCCGTCCAATTAGAAGCAGAAGCCCCACATCCCCGCCCCCACATCCGCCCCCATTCTTCCAACCATCCCGCCCCCACATCCCCGCCCCCACTCTTCCAACTATCCCCGCCTTCACACCGTCACATCCTCGCCCCCACTCTTCCAACCATCCCCGCCCTCACACCGTCACATCCCCGCCCCCACTCTTCCAACCATCCCCGTCCTCACACCGTCACATCCCCGCCCCCACGTGGGGAAACGCATTATCTGTGCATTATCGGTTATACTTACTGACGCCATGCCAAACATAATCAGCTGCAGGCACCATACAATCAGCTGCAGGCACCATACAATCAGCTGCAGGCACCATACAATCAGCTGCAGGCACCATACAATCAGCTGCAGGCACCATACAAGCTACACTGAGAGGGTCTTACAGCTGGTCTGTTGAACCGTGATCACACAGAAGCTGTTGTACATGCGATGATTGATGACGTCATTTCCGGCTACTTATTGCCGCCTGCTGTTCTGCCGACACAATGTAGAGCGCAATTAACGAGGATGTTGACAGATTTAGAAGGAGGTTAGCTGATTCAAACAACTGTCACGAACGAAGGGGCTGAACCAGGCGAGCTGTAAATATAGAGGTGTGAGATCAAAGGGAATGATAAGGTTGGACTCACCGACAATGGAAATAGAATGCACGGATGGTGGAAATGGACACCGAAATGCGAACACAATTTAAAAAAGATAAAAGGTGGTTTAAGCAAAACGGCGACAATGTTTATGCAGGTAAGTATGCCCATATATAGACGTGGTGTTTGGTGGCGTAGAGTTTCCGATGTTTTGTTGAATTCATTTTGCGCAGGCGCATCAGGCAGAAACATGCATTGCGCCCTACCAGAACCACGATACAGCAAGCATTATCATGTATGTAATCATATATGTATATTCATATGACTCTACGACCCGGAAGTGGCAATTCAGGCTGTATGCGTCAGGATCAATCGAAGGCAATATTGAACTCAATTGAACTCTCTATAATTACACACGATTACGTCACCTGCAGAGGTCGGCTTGGGGCGACCGTCGTCAGTACAATTGATGCCATATGCGGTGCATCGGAAACATAACACACAGCGGGAAATGGATGGAGGGCCTCTGTTATCACGTGATAAGGACGGTGAGCTGGGGTAAGCCTGACAATAATGGGCTTCACAGTCCCCAAAGTGGACATTCAGAGGTAATTCTAACAGCTGATGCGAGATCTGCTCAGCCTCTCTGATACAACACGGGACGTGAGAATGGCATACACATCATTGGATGTCTCTTTAGTGTGTAAGTACAATCTTTTGTTGTACAGTCAAATGACGTACAGTTATTGTAGCTATGAAAATAATAATACCACAATACACCGATATTGCATTTGGTTATTCGGTTCGTAAGGTACTTATGAGGAAATGACGTCACATGACGAATGACATAGATAATATTTGTAGCGAATCAGCGATTCTGTGTCAATGTCCATCCAGCCAATAGAACAAGCCGACCGTGTTATGTAGATCCTCGGCAAAACCGCAACACGCCTGGTCTATGGCTAGTAGCATTATCTGTATCTTGCTTATGACACAATAAACATCTGTAAACCAGCGCCTTAGAGGTCGCTGGCCCCAGGGGTTTCTGGGGTCGCTGGCCTCAGGGATCGCTGACCTCAGGGGTCACTGGCCTCAGGGCTCGCTGAATTTCAGACCATCATGTCGCATAATTGCCTTTTGGAAATCAAAGACTGATATGCAAGTTATATATCGTCCTATCGAGCACTAGCGTATACCCCCCAGAGCTAACATACTGGATGGCCCGTAAGGACCTGCTGGGCAGCTCAGACGTACATCGATCGGACGCTGAACCTACGGGTCGAAGGTTGACAACCTGGGACAAGGAGCGGGTTTATATCAGGAGGGAGATGGTAGAGTGCGGACTAACAAGCAGAATCCCGGTCATTTCTGATGTCCGACTAGGACTAACAAGCAGAATCCCGGTCATTTCTGATGTCCGACTAGGACTAACAAGCAGAATCCCGGTCATTTCTGATGTCCGACTAGGACTAACAAGCAGAATCCCGGTCATTTCTGATGTCCGACTAGGACTAACAAGCAGAATCCCGGTCATTTCTGATGTCCGACTAGGACTACTAAAGCAGAATCCCGGTCATTTCTGATGTCCGACTAGGACTAACAAGCAGAATCCCGGTCATTTCTGATGTCCGACTAGGACTAACAAGCAGAATCCCGGTCATTTCTGATGTCTAGGATGAATCCCCGACTAGGACTAACAAGCAGAAGTCAATGTCCCCGGAATCCCATTTCTGATGTCCGACGACTAGGACTAACAAGCAGAATCCCGGTCATTTCTGATGTCCGACTAGGACTAACAAGCAGAATCCCGGTCATTTCTGATGTGATGTCCGACTAGGACTAGGACTAACAAGCAGAATCCCGGTCATTTCTGATGTCCGACTAGGACTAACAAGCAGAATCCCGGTCATTTCTGATGTCCGACTAGGGATATCGATGACACCCGAGATATGAACACCAGTTATCGAGTTGTTATAACCACACATCAGTGTGCACGCAATATATAATGCTTCAGCTAAGCCCATGCATCAGCCAAGCCATAACGCGAACAGCGTGGCACTATCAAAACTGTGAACGCACTCCAGTGCGCTTTGTTTAGCCGTGTTAATCTTAGTGCCATGTTGAGCGGGCGTGTGTGAGCCTTGTTGACGGGGTGTGTGTGAGCCATTTTGACCGGGTGTGTGAGCCATGTTGACCGGGCGGGTGTGTGAGCCATGTCGACCGGCGTGTGTGAGCCATGTTGACCGGGCGTGTGTGTGAGCCATGTTGACTGGGCTCGTGTGTGAGCCATTTTGACCGGGCGTGTGTGTGAGCCATGTTGACCGGGGGCGTGTGTGTGAGCCATGTTGTTGCGTGTGTGTGAGCCATGTTGTGGGTGTGTGAGCCATGTTGACCAGGCGTGTGTGAGCCATGTTGACCGGGCGTGTGTGAGCCAAGTTGGCGGGTGTGTATTCATCACTGTTTCAAGACTGGCGCAGTTATAATGAATTAACTATGACTGGCGCGGTTATAGTGAATGATCAATGACTGACGGGGTTATAATGAAAGAAATAAGACTGGCGCGGTTATAATGAATGAACTATGACTGGCGCAGTTATAATGAATGAAATAAGACTGGTGCGGTTATAATGAATGAACTAAGACTGACGCGGTTATAATGAATGAACGAAGACTGGCAAGGTTATAATGAATGAACTAAGACTGGCACAGTTATAATGAATGAAATAAGACTGGCACAGTTATAATTAACGAACTATGACTGGTGCGGTTATAATGAATGAACTAAGACTGACGCGGTAATAATGAATCAATTATGACTTACGCGGTTATAATGAATCAATTATGACTGGCGCAGTTGTAATGAATGAACTAAGACTGGCGCAGTTATAATGAATGAAATAAGACTGGCGCGGTTATAATGAATGAACTAAGACTGGCGCGGTTAAAATGAATGAACTATGACTGGCGCAGTGATAATGAATGAAATAAGACTGGCGCGGTTATAATAAATGAACTAAGACTGGCGCGGTTATAATGAATGAACTATGACTGGCGCAGTTATAATGAATGAAATAAGACTGGCGCGGTTATAATGAATGAACTAAGACTGGCGCGGTTATAATGAATGAACTATGACTGGCGCAGTTATAATGAATGAACTAAGACTTATGCGGTTATAATGAATGAACTAAGACTGACGCGGTTATAATGAATCAATTATGACTTACGCGGTTATAATGAATCAATTATGACTGGCGCGGTTATAATGAATGAACTAAGACTGGCACAGTTATAATGAATGAAATAAGACTGGCGCGGTTATAATAAATGAACTAAGACTGACGCGGTTATAATGAATGAACAAAGACCGGCGCGGTTATAATGAATGAACTAAGACCGGCGCGGTTATAATGAATGAACTAAGAATGGCGCGGTTATAATGAATGAACTAAGACTAGCGCGGTTATAATGAATGAACTATGACTGGCGCGGTTAGAATGAATGAACTAGGACTGGCGCGGTTATAATGAATGAACTAAGACTGGCGCGGTTATAATGAATGAAATAGGACTGGCGCAGTTAAAATTAATAAATTATGACTGGCGCGGTTATAATGAATGAAACTAGATTCGGCAGGAACGCTAACGGCATGTCTTCCAATGGCAAGCAATCCAGTTCTGTGATTGCGTCTTGTTAAGAAACCCTATGCGCCGCACACGTTTACGATAGATGTCAGCGAGGGGAGCTGGTAAGGCGCACTATTTTTGGATAGATGTCACAAGCTGCAGCCCCTTAGATGTTTTGATATGACCCCTTAGCAGATGTTTTGACATGACCCCTTAACCAAGTCAATACAAAGCCGAGGGAATGGCACTAAGCCTGTCTCAGTGGCTTGGTGGTTTACTGCTTCGCCTTTTGATCCACAGGCTGTGGGTTCGACTCCAAGGTGTGACAACCTGACTCGTGACTCGGATGATCACGTACAAATGGCGGTCACATCTTTGAAAAGGGATGTAAAAGATCCTTTGAGGACGACGTGCTCCGTAGCAGTGACCAGTTTAGAGGAATTTACTCAATTGTAGTCGTACATAGCTTATTGTTGCTAAATACGAATATGTTTCGATGCACACAAACACACACACCCACGTTACTGGTCGATTACGTAAGGTTTGGACTTCTTTGAGTTGGCACAAGCGCCAACGGCATGTCTTCCAACGGCTAGTCTGGACGACCAGTAATACGGTATTAACAATATTACCCAAACTGATGTTATCTTATACCTGAATTCCACAGTGATATGATTAGAGTTGGCACAAGCGCCAACGGCATGTCTTTCAACGGCTAGCCTGGACGACCATCAATACGGTATCAACATATTACCCAAACTGATGTTATATCATACTTAAATTCCACAGTGATATGATCAATCTCAGAAGAGCAGTGTCAGTGAAGAATTTATTAGTACAAAATTGAAGTATAATATATTTATAACGGCATTGTGACACTTCATGGTGAGTCATTATTCATGGTAAATTATGCGCATAATTTTTCAAATATCATATTTGATAAATTACACATATAACAGAGTAAAATTACTAAGATAATACTTATTTTTTTAAAACATATAACTCGAATAACATATATGTATTGAAATATTAAGCTCAAGGTGATATAATATATATATATATATATATATATATATATATATATATATATATATATATATATATATATATATATATATATATATATATATATATATATATATATATATATATATATATATATATATATATATATATATATATATATATATATATATATATATATATATATATATATATATATATATATATATATATATATAAACACACACACACTTATAGGTTTGGCCTACTTAGAGTTGGCACAAGCGCCAACGGCATGTCTTCCAACGGCAAGCCTGGACGACCAGCAATACGGTACCAACAATATAACACAAACAATATTATCTCTAAAAAAAAAATATATATATATATATATATATATATATATATATATATATATATATATATATATATATATATATATATATATATATATATATATATATATATATATATATATATATATATATATATATATGTATATATATATATATCATATATATATATATGTATATATATATATATATTATATATATATATATCTATATATATATATATATGATATATATATATGTATATATATATATATATATATATATATATATATATATATATATATCTATGTATATATATCTATATATATATATATCTCTCTATGTCTATATATATATATCTATCTATATCTCTATCTCTATATATATCTATCTCTCTATCTATCTCTCTCTCTCTATCTATCTCTCTCTATCTCTCTCTCTATATATCTCTCTATCTCTATATATATATATATCTCTCTCTCTCGTATCTCCGTCTCCCCCTATCTCTATATATATCTCTATATGCTATTTATAAATAGCGGCTCGGCGCTCGGAAGCTGGCATCGAAATCGAGCGCCTTATGTGTTATATCTATATATATATATATCTATATATATATATATATATATATATATATATATATATATATATATATATATCTATATATATATATCTCTCTATATATATATATATCTATATATATATATATATATATATATATATATATATATATCTATATCTCTCTATCTAACTATACCTCATATATACTATATATATATATATATATATATATCTATTCTATATATATCTCGGCTCGGCGCTATATATATATATATATATCGAAAACCGTGTGTGTGTGTATACATATATGTGTGTGCGTGTATGTGTGTTTGTGTGTATATATACCCCCGCTTTGATTGCACGGGGACATCCAGTGCACACTGTCGCTGAGACAAAAAGACAGTATATACACGGACCGAGAAGAGCTGGTAACGCGCACTATTATAAGCTGCCGCTTAGATGTTTTGACATGACCCCTTTGCCAATTCAATATTGAGCCGACGAAAGTGATAAATGCCGCTGGTCGATTACGTAAGGTTTAGCCTGTTTTGACATGACCCCCTACCCAAGTCAATGCAAACCCAGCCAAGGCCTCTGGTCGATTACGTAAGGTTTGGCCTACTTAAACAGCACCTGCTGTTAGCCTGCCGCTAAGCTGCTGCAGTAGAAAACCTTGAAACTAATCGTCCTTTTTACTGTTTTTTTGTTACTGTGAATGTTAAAAATACTGTTACAATCATTATCACGAGGCCAAGTTCTAAATACTGACAAAATTTCATGAGCGTAAATACAGCCGTTTCAGAGATATCAGCGAGGAGAGAACTCGTAGCAAAAATCGCGATAGGTACTCTAAAATACATGTCATTATACAAAGTACAAAAGGTGCAAACAAGTATTTTTTGCGTTATTCCATGCTACGATAATTGCTTGTTACAACCATACAATTCATATGTACGTAACTGCAGTAGTTATGGAGAAGATAGTTACAGAAAATGGGGGAAAAAATCGACAAAAAATCGATCCCATAAGCCTCCAACACTGCGCATGCGCGTCAAACTTGATCGGCAGTTGTGTCCTAACTTGATCTATCATTCCCCAAAATTTCATGTTGATATGTTTAACCGTTCTGGAGAAAAGCCCGAAAAACCTTGACTGAAGAAGAAAAAAAAAAAAAAAAAAAATTCTGGCTAAACCACTATCGTTGGAAGACATAAATAATACTGGTTTTAATGCTCTGATCACTGCAGCACTAAGCTCATCCGACCACACAAATAACCTTTAGTGAATATTAAGTAACCCAATACACCAGACAGATATTGTGGAATAAAACAACAATTAGTTGAGGTCTGCAACTTTGACATGGGACAAACAATCCAGGTAAAACTGCTGCAATCATTGGCCGGCAGTCGTCCATACAACATAGGTGAAATGTAGCTGATGTATTGGCAGTGTGCAGCGAAACATTTCTAGATTTAACCTAAGTCGACGAGGAGGCAGGCTGATTATCTAAACGTGGGATTCTAGTTGGCAGCCTACTATTGATATGGCCGCGTCAGCTATGAGAGACGACGTCTGCAGACGAGGCACTGCGTTGGTTCAGTGAAAACAAACATCGCCATAAACACGTCTGTATCAACTTTATGCTAAATCGCTCCACGAACAACACCTGGTTAAATTCATTAACCATAATGTAGTCGATATCATTACCTGCCGGAGCAGGGAGTACCCAGGCCAGGTGATAAACCTGTGGAGCGGAGTTATACAGTAGTGTCAGTGCGCTGTGGTGCGGAGCTATACAGTAGTGTCAGCGCGCTGTGGTGCAGAGTTGTACAGTAGCGTCAGTGCGCTGTGAGTTGTACAGTAATGTCCGCGCGCTGTGAGTTGTACAGTAGTGTCAGTGCGCTGTGGTGCGGAGTTGTAAAGTAGCGTCAGTGCGCTGTGGTGCGGAGTTGTACAGTAGTGTCAGCGCGCTGTGAGTTGTACAGTAGTGTCAGTGCGCTGTGGTGCAGAGTTGTACAGTAGTGTCAGCGCGCTGTGAGTTGTACAGTAGTGTCAGTGCGCTGTGGTGCGGAGTTGTACAGTGTTCATTTACATTGTGCTCAGGTGCTCTCCTGTGTGTTTGTTTGCAACTACAGAGATTGGTTTAGTATGCCTCTCCACATTGATCCAGAAATATTCTATATAGGCGCAGATATTTCCGTTCTCAATGCTAGCATTACTCCCGGTATTCACTACCGTGAGGTGGTTCACTGCCGTGAGGTGGACTGCCATCACTGCCATGAGGTGCATCACTACCGTGAAGATCACTGCCGTGAGGTGGATCACTGCCGTGAGGTGGATCACTGCCGTTAGGTGGTTCACTGCCGTGAGGTGGATTACTGCCGTGAGGTGCATCACTGCCGTGAGGTGATTCATCAAGGCAGCGTGAACGGCGCCACACCCACACGTCATGCCAACTTCAGTAGAATGCATGCATCATATAATTTCTTTGGTTCCTTTTTAATATAAATTCAGCAAATTAAAAGCGATAATTCACAAAACGCACGGAGTTTGAATTAACAGTCCAATAGCAGACTACGTTTACAAGTCGGGATCTATGAACCCTGATTTCAAACCTGCTACAACCGTCAAGAGAGAGAGGAGGAGACAAAGGGGGCGGGGTGTTAGCTGAGAGGAGGAGACAAAGGGGGCGGGGTGTTAGCTGAGAGGAGGAGACACATGGGGCGGGATGTTAGCTGAGGACACGAGTGAACTAGAGACAGAGACAGAAAGTGATCGAGAATCAGCGAGACTGGACCAAAGTCGAGCGGCGACAAGAGCTCATTTTATAGGGTGCGCGAGAAAAAATGAGCGAGAGAAAATGAGGTTGTTTTTGTCCATAACAAGGCCGTGCAGGGCTCAAACGAAGGTGATATATGAGGTCAATTACGACCTGCGCATGACCGGTAAAGCGAGCATTGCGCCAATTATATTCTCAATAGCGCAGTGAACGCAGGAGGCGTGGCTTAACAACTGGTGCAAGGGAAAGGTTTCCGGAAGGATGGCGATCGCACAAATGTAGCTTATAATAAAACTCCTATTGTGATCTTTCACTTAAGCAGTTTTGCCTTGTATGGTGCAACTGACCGTGATACAACCGGTCTGAATAACCCAACAGATCAACAGTCGATCGGGTACTCCCTTGTTGGTCTAAGCGGAAAACCCACCTTTATCGGTAGATTGACCAACATGCTTAACTTACCATCACTTTCCACGTTACAACTACGAACTGAGAAGAATTTTAAGCCACCAATTGACTGAATTTAATAGATATGTTTGTTTCAAAACATATCTCCGGGCGAACACTTGATATTCGATTAATTTCTAACTTTTCGGCGAAACTCCGCTCCGAATTCTGATGATTGTCAACAACTGGTCTCTAGAATGACGTTGTTGGTAAACGACCGCGCGGAATTTGATAAGTTTTTATCACACCATCATCTGCCTGATAATACATTTCACAGGTGAGTCAGTTTATACTAGATTTTTACTTTATAACTTTCCGACCTAGTTGCCTTTTCCTCTCCTTTATTCAGCATCATAACAAGTCCGTTTCCAACCGACTTACATTGCGCAATCTCGCCGCCATTTTGGAATTTAGTCGGAAAAGTTAATCGCCTCGCTAATGTAAAAACCGGTCCGGCGCAATAATCGACTGCGTTTGCAATGAGCTGTTTCAGCTGGTACCTACTGGCTAACTGTTATTGAGTAGTATAGGAAGACGCCTCACCACTAACGCCCACGTGCAAGACCATACAACCAAGGCGGATTGCTCTGTTGTCCACATTAATCAGTTGTCCCACAATCAGAGTAAAGCTAAAGCAACAACAGATGGACTGATCAATGATGAGGCTAATAGCCACACATCAGCCATGACGAGGCTCATAGCCATACATCAGCCATGGCGAGGCTAATAGCCATACATCAGCCATGGCGAGGCTTATAGCCATACATCAGCCATGACGAGGCTTATAGCCATACATCAGCCATGGCGAGGCTCATAGCCATACATCAGCCATGGCGAGGCTAATAGCCATACATCAGCCATGACGAGGCTTATAGCCATACATCAGCCATGACGAGGCTCATAGCCATACATCAGCCATGACGAGGCTAATAGCCATACATCAGCCATGACGAGGCTTAAAGCCATACATCAGCCATGACGAGGCTTATAGCCATACATCAGCCATGGCGAGGCTCATAGCCATACATCAGCCATGGCGAGGCTTATAGCCATACATCAGCCATGACGAGGCTTATAGCCATACATCAGCCATGACGAGGCTTATAGCCATACATCAGCCATGGCGAGGCTCATAGCCATACATCAGCCATGGCGAGGCTTATAGCCATACATCAGCCATGACGAGGCTTATAGCCATACATCAGCCATGACGAGGCTAATAGCCATACATCAGCCATGACGAGGCTAATAGCCATACATCAGCCATGACGAGGCTTATAGCCATACATCAGCCATGCTCCTCTACACACACAAAAGGGAGTGCAATAAAAGTAGATTGCGACAGGTTTAGTAGGAGCGAAGCTGCTTCACACAGCTACGACGGACGTATAGAGGCTCAGCGAGTAAGTAAGAAATGAAGGAACTTAATGAATGACAGAAATATGATTGTGACAATGGGAGAAAACACACACACACATACATCAGAATAGAGAGACATATATGTATGTATATGTATACATGTAAATATATATTTTTTTATATGTACGTATATATATATATATATATATATATATATATATATATATATATATATATATATATATATATACGTACATATTGCGTTCTATTGAGTGTTTGTGTGTGTGTGTGTGTGTGTGTGTGTGTGTGTGTGTGTGTGTGTGTGTGTGTGTGTGAAGATATGATTGTGCATGCGAGTTAGCGAGTTTCCAGAACATCCGGGTTCATTTGTACATCAAGGTATTATTACAGATGATACGAAATTAAATGTGCAAAGTATTGCCCTTGACATAGCGATATCATGTTATGGTATACGGTCCCCGAGCGCAGTGGACAAGTGTGTGGCGTTTGTTGACACGTTTTGTTGATTGGATGGAAGGAAAGGGGTTACTGCTTGGAGGAGATAAGGCCTGTATGTAGAACGTAATTGTATTATCCAGTCACGACAAGCAGATTTCTGATGCCATGTAACCAGTCGACGATATGACAGCTCTGGAATGGTAAGAGCGGCGACGGCAGCAGGTGCTGCAATACGCTCCTTATACGGAGCTCGTCATTAGCATTCTCCTGTGGCCAGGCTCGTCATGCGATATGAAGCAATGCGGACTTGTACAAAGTTATACATGATCAATAAAGGTCAGGCGGGGCAGCATCAATAGAGGTCAGGCAGGGGGCAGCATCAATAGAGGTCAGAGGGGCAGCATCAATAGAGGTCGGGCGGGGCAGCATCAATAAAGGTCAGACGGGGCAGCATCAATAAAGGTGGGACGGGGCAGCATCAATAGAGGTCAGGCGGGGCAGCATCAATAAAGGTCAGATGGGGCAGCATCAATAGAGGTCAGACGGGGCAGCATCAATAGAGGTCAGGCGGGGCAGCATCAATAAAGGTCAGATGGGGCAGCATCAATAGAGGTCAGACGGGGCAGCATCAATAGAGGTCAGGCGGGGCAGCATCAATAAAGGTCAGCCGGGGCAGCATCAATAGAGGTCAGACGGGGCAGCATCAATAGAGGTCAGGCGGGGCAGCATCAATAAAGGTCAGACGGGGCAGCATCAATAGAGGTCAGACGGGGCAGCATCAATAGAGGTCAGGCGGGGCAGCATCAATAGAGGTCAGCCGGGGTAGCATCAATATTGAACTTGACAATTAGTTTTCGTGTTACGGAATCGGCGGGTGCCAGGCGGTATAAGATATCTGGCCAATCAATGTACAGGCTGGCGACACCTCTCCATGGATTCAGAAAAAAAATCCCTCTGTACAATGGTTGGTAGGCCGTGATTATACTGTAAGCGAGATTGGTGGCGGGATGTTTTATATGAACGCCTTGTCAAATCGTGTATCACGCACGCGCAATGCAATCCACGCTGATTGCTTTTCCTCACTAGAATCAGTATCATGTCGAAGTGACAATAGATACACTGACTGATGCCGTGGACGAGCGCTGTAAATCAACCCAAGCTGTTCTACCTCCACCATGACGAGCGCTGTAAATCAACCCAAGCTGTTCTACCTCCACAATGACGAGCGCTGTAAATCAACCCAAGTTGTTCTACCTCCACAATGACGAGCGCTGTAAATCAACCCAAGCTGTTCTACCTAGGAGCGCTGTAAACCAACCCAAGCTGTACTACCTCCTCAATGACGAGCGCTGTAAACCAACCGAAGCTGTACTACCTCCTCAATGACGAGCGCTGTAAACCAACCCAAGCTGTTCTACCTCCAAATTGACGAGCGCTGTAAATAAACCCAAGCTGTTCTACCTGCACAATGACGAGCGCTGTAAATCAACCCAAGCTGTTCAAACTCCACAATGACGAGCGCTGTAAATAAACCAAAGCTGTTCTACCTGCACAATGACGAGCGCATATATATATATATAAATATATATATATATATATATATATATATATATATATATATATATATATATATATATATATATATATATATATATATATATATATATATATATATATATATATATATATATATATATATATATATATATATATATATATATATATATATATATATATATATATATATATATATATATATATATATATAGTCCAATCCAATTACTGTCGCTTAGTCTCTTCAGCTTTCAACTAATACAGACTGATGAGGGTCAGCGGTTTCAAATGCAAACAATTACGGGCCAAATCATAGTCAGATGTGTTGTTATTTTGCAAAAACGTCTTGCCCAGTCTACATAGTTTCATATGATTGACAGGAGCTCATTAGCTCGCTAGTGATCAGTCAAAAGGCGAGCTGCACTTGTACTCCAGGCAACCATATAGTTCCGCTAGGGCGGCGCCACTGACCAATCACTTCATACTCCTGATGCAATTCGCCATTCGGTCTCTTAATCGGCTCTGTATTCGTCATCGCTGAGATACATATACTCAGCTGAAGTCCTCGCGTACATTCACTGGCTGCCATGTTAACAACTTACAGGATTAAGTTCAGGAATGATATATGAATGTATTAATTTAATACTCACATAAAGAGATTTAAGGTGAGGAATCGACGCTTTAATTGCAATAAGGGCACACAAAGTTACCACCAAAAGATGACACGTAAATATGGTGCGTTCGTATGAGTCTCGTTACCGACCACTTTAGCAACAATTGAATTATTTATATGCGCCATATTAACTTATTACCAGACAATATTGCTAGAAATAACCACGCAATCAAAAGATCATTGCCACACTAAAACACTGCATGCATGCTATTGAATGTGTTCGTATTGTTATTGTAAATGCTTCTCCTTTGTATTGCTGGATATAGCATCATGAGTTATCACAGACACTCAACTGTGCCTATTCACCAGGTGCGCATCTATAGCTGCGTAGCACGCACACACAGTAATGACCAGACTTTCCTTTCACCCACTACAAGTGCATCACACCAGTGAGGTACCTAGCAACTCCACAGACTGGTTAGCTTCGTTCGCGCACCAGCTGACCATTCTACCGCAAAGGTCTCCAAAAGAGTATTATCGCTTGCTCGCGTTTTATACTGAAACTAATATTCCTAACCGCCCGGATTATCCAACAAAACAACACAGAGGCGCTGATTGTTTAGAGAAGCGTTGTTGTTTTGCACGCCAGCGATGATCTGTCACGCCGTGAAGTGTGCTACACGTATCACCCTGTTACCTGATTACGCGGAACAGACAGAGAACAAATGACGTCAAAGCCTGGTGTCACTGACCGATAACTGTATAAGCTGCCTAGGAAATCAATAAAAACAGGTAAAGGATTTGGCAAATTCAATCCGCGGTCTCAATTGGTTCAGCGGTCGTAATCGACTTGACATCTATATTGGGCCGCATGGAGCCGCACTCATCCGCTAAGTACCACTTATTTCATTGCCTTGCGCCAGGGGGCAGGCGATGTCAATGGGCTCATGCGAGACGCTGGTATCGGGGTATTGTGCAATGTACTGAATGGGGTAAATGGGGGGCATTGAAATTGTGTGACTTGTATAAGCTTGATGCTATTCAGAGGATGCAACAAATATTGTGTGACTTATGTAAGCTTGATGCTATTCAGAGTATGCAACATATATTGTGTGACTTGAGTAAGCTTGATGCTATTCAGAGTATGCAACTTATATTCTCAACAATCGCATAGTACTGGGTAATTGCATGTGAGAGCACAATCGAGAACGAGGGCGTTTAGTGCGGGAGTTTACAGCAATAAGCCCTGGGGTAGCATGCTATACACAGAACATAAGAGGTGAGTAACAGAGGTGTGGCACTCAAAAGTGAGGTTATTAGAGGTGTTGCACTCAAAAGGTGAGGTTATCAGAGGTGTAGCACTCAAAAGGTGAGGTTATCAGAGGTGTAGCACTCAAAAGGTGAGGTTATCAGAGGTGTAGCACTCAAAAGTGAGGTTATCAGAGGTGTAGCACTCAAAAGGTGAGGTTATCAGAGGTATAGCACTCAAAAGGTGAGGTTATCAGAGGTGTAGCACTCAAAAGTGAGGTTATCAGAGGTGTAGCACTCAAAAGGTTAGGTTATCAGAGGTGTAGCACTCAAAGGGTAGGTTATCAGAGGTGAAGCACTCAACAGGTAGGTTATCAGAGGTGTAGCACTCAAAGGTTAGGTTATCAGAGGTGTAGCACTCAAAAGGTGAGGTTATCAGAGGTGTAGCACTCAAAAGGTGAGGTCATCAGAGGTGAAGCACTCAACGGGTAGGTTATCAGAGGTGTAGCACTCAAAGGTTAGGTTATCAGAGGTGTAGCACTCAAAGGTTAGGTTTTCAGAGGTGTAGCACTCAAAGGTGAGTTTATCAGAGGAGCAGCACTCAAAGGTGAGTTTATCAGAGGAGGGAATCCTGTCGTAAGACAAGGTAAGTGGTCCATTTTTGTAAAACCAGATATTGCACTAGCTTTCAGTGAAAGATGTACTTAATTGGTAGGCCTCCTGTTTTAAAACTATAAAGTACAAAGCAAACACTAGTCAGTGTTGGAAGTTCTACGAGTGTTACTACTTTCAGTAATGGGTAGGAGGGAATAGAATACCTGTCGATAATATGAGGAGACAGTATCGCGTACAGACATGGCTTAACGCAAAGGCGCAGTTGCTTTGACACTGATTTTCACCCGCAGCTTGAATCAAGATAAAAATATTCATCCAAGTCCTACCGAATGTGATCATGATTTCGATGCGGGTTCGGACGATGTCAGTGTACACCTCTCTGCGGATACGGGTTCGGACGATATCAGTGTACGATGTCAGTGTACACCTTTCTGTGGATACGGGTTCGGACGATGTCAGTGTACACCTTTCTGTGGATACGGGTTCGGACGATGTCAGTGTACATCTTTCTGTGGATACGGGTTCGGACGATGTCAGTGTACATCTTTCTGTGGATACGGGTTCGGACGATGTCAGTGTACACCTTTCTGCGGATACGGGTTCGGACGATGTCAGTGTACACCTTTCTGCGGATACGGGTCGGACGATATCAGTGTACACCTTTCTGCGGATACGGGTCGGACGATATCAGTGTACACCTTTCTGCGGATACGGGTCGGACGATGTCAGTGTACACCTTTCTATGGATCACGTTTGGTTCCATTTACAAATAAAATGACAACAACGCCGCTCATTTCAGCAGCTCGTTGGTGTGTATAGTGACGTCATTGCTACACGCAGTTGTTTTACTTGAGCGCCCAAGCGTAAGCCGCTGTTTTCTCACAGTCATTATCACCTCGCCAGTAGCACTTGTACCAACGCGTGGTCAATGAGGCCGTTATGTCCGCACTGTACACACAGCCATGCTATGGTGCTGGAGAGTGAGTGAGTTCGCTGGGGTATTTCCCACAGACCAGAAGCGAGGAGACCTGTTCACTGACAGGAATCAGGCCTGCACAGTAGCAACAACAGACATTGAAACTATGCTGTTCCTTCAGTCGGTCACGTGGACAGGTCATTCACAAAACTGCACCATCACATAATGTGATAAACGCATAGAACGTCAGATGCACACATCACACAACGTGATTAAAACAAGTGGCTATCCTATATTGTGTGTAGCTAATCAGGAGCATTACACGGACATGGAGGTACTGTGTCCCATAAATCTCCTCCTTCATCCTATCGACTCAGGCTATTCCATGCGATCATTGACCCTATTTGTTTCACTAGACGTAGCGCGCGGAGGTGGAGTCAGTGGTTTTCCTCCATGGTAGTTATGTGATATAGAGGCCAGTAGCATTCTTTGCTGCTAAAAAAACCCTAATGACAATCCCACTTTAAAAAAAACCCTAATGACAATCCCACTTTAAAAAAACGCTGATTCATTACAACGTTTGCCCAAAATGAACCTCGATGAGCTTGGTGCTGGAAGGTTAGATCAGTTTTCTTTCTACAAGTTAATTCCGTTGCAACCATTTCAAATCCTACTTTCGACCCATTCAAGCCAGAAGATGGGCTCTCAGGTTGATCCTATCAACATCGTTGATGCAGTCGGGATAAGATAATAATAATATAATAAGTCCTGTCTTTAGAAACATATCAATCCCGCCATGTAGTATGACACCTGGCGACATATAATCTTGTATCCCACACCCATGAATGAGCGTGATCACTAAATATTTGATATGGTACAATGATCAAATTCTTTATTAATATAGCTCACAAAAGCGAACATTCGAACCAACATGGAACTCCACAGACTTAAAAACATGATAGTTTTAGAAATGAGTATATTTTTGTTGCTTTCCACATTGCTTTTTCTGCGTTATGTACATAGTTCATTCATCGCATTTACATTCTAGTTGATGCCTGATTGAATTAGATATTGAACTCGTTGGTCAGGCATGGACATCCCAGAGGGACAGACGGGGTAGTGGCACCATTGGTAACAAAGCTGTCACCCGCCGTTGTCTCAATACGAGAGCATGTTAAAACGAGGGAGGCAATGTGTCCTGCATATACAAAGATTCAAATCCACTTGACAGCTAGAGGGTGTCGTGAAAATGGAGATGTTGAATTTAAAAGCAGGTTTTGGGAGTTACGACTGAGTAGCACCGATCACGTGGTTACCATGCTCAGCTGCTCCGTCATCGATCACGTGGTTACCATGCTCAGCTGCTCCGTCATCAAGTGGAAGACGCCAACACAAACATCGGACAGAACGGTCCTGAAATGTTCCCCCTTGTCGGCATGACGGCTATCAGGGTCCATTAAGCATCACCACAACCCTAGAGGAATCCACGCAGTGATCTCATCACTGGTAGTGCAGCAATGGCAGCTCGCACAATAAGGACCGCTCTCATGGCACCGGATCCGGACTGTTTGCTCGGAATCATTTGTAGTAGCATGTTTGTTGGCAAGTCCGGCTCACATTTATCACCAGGTCAAAGTTGCCAAGCCACGGCACCGAGGCCAATTTGTCTCCAGAGACAAGACAAGAGACGGCGACGACGGCTCGATGTTGACCCATTGCTCACGTTGGTCGCCGCGTTTGGCCAAGAACTTTTAGCAAAGAATTCGAGACAGAATATGTGGATTTGTCGAGTTTAGTTTGGTGTTTGACTTTCGCTGTAGCGTTAATCACCGTTGAATATAGCTATATATTTTCGACAGCTACTATACCTACCTTGGTGCCGACAGCTACTATACCTACCTTAGTGCCGACAGCTACTATACCTACCTTAGTGCCGACAGCTACTATACCTACCTTAGTGCCGACAGCTACTATACCTACCTTAGTGCCGACAGCTACTATTCCTACCTTAGTGCCGACAGCTTCTATACCTACCTTAGTGCTGACCGGTACTATTCCTACCTAGTGCCGACAGCTACTATACCTACCTTAGTGCCGACAGCTACTATACCTACCTTAGTGCCGAAAGCTACTATTCCTACCTTAGTGCCGACAGCTACTATACCTACCTTAGTGCCGACAGCTACTATACCTACCTTAGTGCCGACAGCTACTATACCTAACTTAGTGCCGACAGCTACTATACATACCTTAGTGCCGACAGCTACTATACCTACCTTAGTGCTGACAGCTACTATACCTACCTTAGTGCTGACAGCTAATATTCCTACCTTAGTGCTGATTGCACGGCAAATAACATTCCCTATTACGGGCAAACACAGTGCTCCTATCACCCCTGGTCGTAGAATGACGCTAGCGCTGATCGTGGAATGACGCTAGTGCTGATCGTGGAATGACGCTAGCGCTGAATTGGCTCTACGCATTCATCAACAGGTCATAAGGCACACACCAAGTCGATGTATGGGCGCAAACAGACAAAAATGTCAAAAGGAGTGGAAAGTTACAGTTTGAGCGGTGTGTTTGTACCAGGTTACGGGCCCTCATCAGAAATGCCTTTAGTTGTGATTTGCGACATCATACAGATACAGAATGGTAATTGGCTAACTTGGTCCACGGTCAGGATACCGCCGCCACACCCCGACCATCCCCTCAGATGTTAAAATGGGTTGAAAGCAAAATTATTATTCATGAAATATACTCATGTTATCCAAGTTTACCCGCAATGCTGAAGAATGCCGTTTTACTTATTCCCCTTTAAAGTATATCTAATACACCCGATTCTTGAATGGAAATAGCTGATTCAGTGACTGTAGCCACTGAACCAACTACTACTGGCTATCGCGACCACAAGGCACTTTCGAGATGTTATTCCACATAATGGAATAATACAGTTAAAGTTATATTCCTCGTCGATAATCGGTTGGTCTCCGTAAAGGTCAGATAAGTTCATCACGATTAGCAACAGCATTCATCGCCATAGAAACGACTTTACACGACTTAGGAAGCTGACACTAAACAACAAAATGTATGTCAAAATGGAATACACAAAACTGGCCAGGTTCGCAACAAACCAAATCATCAAACGCTACATGTCTTGCATGGCCATTGTTAGTGCACACATCAACGATACCAAGCCAATGTCGAATTATCAACATGATTGACACTTGTAGGTCAACAGAGGCCTCAGTCCATGATGTACCCTTTGACCTCCATTGGTTTAGTGTCGTCGTGAAAGGCACCTTAGGGATTACAGGACTTTATAAAGCATAAACGCTATACAGCCTACAAGATGGCCACCCTAAGGACGGACCAATCATGGCCACCCTAAGGACGGACCAATCATGGCCACCCTAAGGACGGACCAATCATGTCCCTCGCTTAGTTTGGTGCAGAGAGGTAACCTGCTTTGTCTTACTCAAGTGGATTTAAGAAAACTAATCCAAACTACACTCTCGGCTTCTTTAGATAATGGAGTTGCAAAGTTTTAACACAACATGCAATATAGAGGCACACAAGCACGCACGCTGCTCGTATGTGTGTTGTTGTTCACCCAAGACAAACACCCTTACCAGCGAGCGATTCAAACAAAGCAGGGAAACAATGGGTTGAAGACATGGTTGTTTACATAGCAAAGCGCTTTCCAGTTTTCTGCACCCTTCGCTTGCTTGTATCCATGCAACCTCGAATCAAGCCGTTTCTATCGATCAGCTCGCTATACGTGCTGAATGGGGTATCAAGGAAATAGCGCTTTACTGACCTTATTCATAAAGCCACGCAATATTGCTTGAGGTAAAAGTATTTCACATAGCAAAAATTACTAAGTGCGTGTTGCATTAGATCGTTGACTCTCAAGATGCAGGTATTGTTCAATAATACGTCACAATACACTCTCAGGATGCAGGTACTGTTCAATAGTACGTCACAATACACTCTCAGGATGCGGGTACTGTTCAATAGTACGTCGCAATGATTCCTGGTATCAATAATACGTCACAATGAGTCCTGGAATCAGTAATACGTCACAATGAGTCCTGGAATCAGTAATACGTCACAATGAGTCCTGGTATCATTAATACGTCACAATGAGCCCTGGTATCAGTAATACGTCACAATGAGTCCTGGTATTAACTGTCATATTAATT
Organism: Urechis unicinctus; assembly: GCA_034190875.2. Taxonomy (NCBI): domain Eukaryota; kingdom Metazoa; phylum Annelida; class Polychaeta; order Xenopneusta; family Urechidae; genus Urechis; species Urechis unicinctus. The sequence continues at coordinate 4,938,255 of CM067358.1, read as the reverse complement.
GTAATACAGCATGAACGCCTTCAGGATAAGCCCAGGAGCTATTTGCTCGCCAGTGATTGCTCATTGTGATATGTGTGCTGTGACATATAGGCAGCATTTATCACCGGGTCAGTACTGTCTGGCCATGACGTCATGACGCCGGGCCCTTTTGGTCCCAGACGACATGATAAGAGACGGAGCTAGGCTTCTGCTCAATTCGGCCACACTGCTCGGCTCGATTTGGACGAGTCACCCATCACCATCCCGCGAAAGCAGCGGACGCGTGGCTGAATTCAATGAGATGCCATCATTTGATCTGAACTCGTAATTGATATGATATTTATATTTGCTTAATATGCAATGAACGTCAATCTCCTAGGAAAAATTCATTTCTTGGATGATCAACATGAATCCGCTCACGTGAGAAGCTCTCGTGGCTACCTCGTAGTTAACCTAGTCTAGTGGATTTGGTTTGCTAAGTGTGTCTTCGGTTTATTCATTGTTATAAACATGACGTTTATTCTATTTGCAATATTCACTCACAACAACGACACATTGTTGCATAACAGTCAGTTGGGAATTGATCAGCACTTAATCAAAACTAATCAAAAACCATGTTCAGACAGAAGAGCTGTCCATGTAAAGACCATTACTAAACTCAAGCATATTTATTTGATTGTCTACTTCTTACAAACACCTATGATATGCTTTCACATATCAACCGGGATTGCACGAGCATAAATCTGGTTGTTATCGCAAGCCTACACGCCATGCGGCGAGAATAGTTATGCAGATATTAATCAAAATTTAATCATATTTTATGATATGGTGAGAAGATGGTGGTAAAACAAGAACTAGGTCGACTGTGATAAGGTGTCGATTCTAACTTACGAATCCTTCCCAGGGGAGAATGTGGAAACCACAGACTCTTTCCTCCACGTGAAGCTCTCCACATTGATTTTGGCGCGCACGACTGCCGTTAGAGTGCTTACTGTTGGCCGCTAATGAAGCTGTGGTCCTTCGAGGCATTAGAGACCTCACCATGTTGCTCTAATTAAAAAATAGTTCTCAGTCGTGTGTAAAGGGAGCTTTTTTGTAATTCCATGCAGCTTGTAACATGCTAGTTTTCATAACGAAGCGCTGGAGATCCTTGTGATATATTGGCGTAATAAACACTGATTGCCGTGAGTCCCTGCCATGAGAGTTTCTAAGCGGTCGATGAACATAAAGTTGGCGGTCAGTTATTCGGTCTGTTTTAGCCAAGTAACAGATTAGAATCCTATAATCACAATCCATATCATCTGACATGGTCAACATATCATCTGGCATTGTCACCATATCATCTGACATTGTCACCATATCATCTGACATTGTCACCATATCATCTGACATAGTCACCATATTATCTGACATTGTCACCATATCATCTGACATGGTCAACATATCATCTGGCATTGTCACCATATCATCTGACATTGTCACCATATCATCTGACATTGTCACCATATCATCTGACATAGTCACCATATTATCTGACATGGTCACCATATCATCTGACATGGTCACCATATCATCTGACATGGTCACCATATTATCTGACATGGTCACCATATCATCTGACATTGTCACCATATCATCTGACATGGTCACCATATCATCTGACATGGTCACCATATTATCTGACATGGTCACCATATCATCTGACATTGTCACCATATCAACTGACATTGTCACCATGTCGTATGACATTGTCACCATATCATCTGACATTGTCACCATGTCGTCTGACATTGTCACCATATCATCTGACATTGTCACCATGTCGTCTGACATTGTCACCATATTACAGGTTATGGCAGATAGTGTCATGATTTGGATTGGTCGCCGTTACTGAATTGGCGGTAGATGATAAGTCCACATTGTTTTAGAATTCACACGATGTTGCATTATCCTGAACAATTTACTCTATATATAAAGGGGTTGATAATAGAACGATTTCTTACATATTAAGCGGGCTAATAGGCGGACCCGTGCGAATTAAACTGCATCGAGAGAGATGCATTCGGGTGCACATGGGTCACGTAGATCGAAATCAAATACGCAGACGCTGTGGGATAACGAATCCATCCAATTCGCTTCTCTCCTGTCAGCGCCTTGGGACTCGTTGCTCGCTGGTAATCTTCTGTAGTAGCATGTTTGATGGCAAGTCTGACTGACTCAGATCACTGGGTCAGAGTTGCCTAGACACGGCAGCCAGCCAAATGTGTCCCCGGAGAGCAGACAAGAGACTGAGCGACCGCTTAACTCCATGTAGACACATTGCTCCTTCTGGGCGTCTGGCCAATAACGGAATGTAATCGAGATGAAAAATCGTGTAGATTTGCCCATTTCAATCTGGTGTCTAATCCGCGTTGAAGAGGCCGGCACGTGTCTCGCTCGCCTTATGTAAGAGAGCACTCGCCTCGGCAGGAAATCAACCAATCCATTGCGTGGCGGCCTGCCAAGGCGCGCGGTTACTGCAAGCGCCAGGTGACCTCATTCTGACAGCGTAGTACGGGTATCACCGGATTATAATGTCGTTAAAGCAGACCGTTAACCTGCCTCAGTAACCCTATTTACCAGGCGGAGATGCGCGCGCAACTCGATGGACAAATGAAAACGACGCGTGCGAGTTGTGGATGGAGGGTTGACTCGAAGCGCGTCGGGGGTGCATGTCGCGTGTGTGTGCACGGTCTGTCGTGCGATGCGTGCATTGAATTTATCTATAACCCTGGTGTGTAGTGAGTGCTTGGCCCAGCTATTTGATGTTCTGCCGTCGTGTTTTCGCGGATATTTTGCCCGTGCTGTTCGGTAAGCCATACTGGCCTGTATGCACAGTTCCCTGTCGATATCATTGAACTATGTCCCCTAACTTCAATTCACGTTTTCAGCATCTTCTGCAGAGACAGATATATGGTGCGTACATTTATAAATCCGTAAAAAGGTTTGAAGAGTTCCACATCCGGCTGCAGAGATGACTACAGATCTTGATCTCATCCGATCGATGCCCACTGGTCGGATTGCGTCTGGATCATTCTGATGGCCCTAATGATCGTAAGAGCGTTATGATTGCCACTGTACGCGACCACATGGTGATCATGATGGTCGGACTAGGCTTATTGACAAACAGTCTGGTTCAAGAGTTCTCCTGTATGACCACTGCACTGTGGGAAGGCTTTTAAGACGCCAGCTGATCAAGAGCACGCCCAAAATATTGCGTTAGAGACAGTAAAAAAGAGAGCAAGAGAGAGAGAGAGAGAGAGAGAGAGGGATAGCGAGAGGGAGAGAAGGGGATAGCGAGAGAGAGAGAGATAGAGAGAGAAAGGGAGAGAGAGACATAGATAGATAGATAGATAGATAGATAGATAGATAGATAGATAGATAGATAGATAGATAGATAGATAGATAGATAGATAGATAGATAGATAGATAGATAGATAGATAGATAGATAGATAGATAGATAGATAGATAGAGAGAGAGAGAGAGAGAGAGAGAGAGAGAGAGAGAGAGAGAGACAGACAGAGATAGATAGGGAGAGACAGCGAAGTTGAGATAAGGGGGTAGACAGACAAAAAAGGGTACAGCGGGGAGGGGGGGGGGGGGTAGACAGGCAATACGAGGGTACAGCGGGGAGGGTGGGCGGGTAGACAGACAATACGAGGGTACAGCGGGGAGGGTGGGGGGTGGACAGTTAATACGAGGGTACAGCGGTGGGGGGGGGGAGGCTGAATATACGTGAGAACCAATCTTAAAGACTTATGGAAATGAGATGAGGTTGGTTAAAATGGGGACTGGGATTGCAACATATTACGCTAAAAGCAGACGATATGTTCAATTCATTGTCTGGGCATATTTAAGTATTGTGAATCAATGAATAAATTAGGGATTAATCAGTCCGTCTTTGTACAAAAGGCGACTTTATCCAAGATGGGCGGGTGGTGCGCGGCCCGCGGATTTAACATGCATAACACGCACTGACCACACATATCAGGCTATCCATCATTCAGATAACCGACACTGATCGATAATGCAGGCTTCTATGAGCATGATCGATTCACAACAAAACAGGACTAAGTTCGACTAGATAGACAGGCCGTTCATACCGCCTTGTAGAGTAACCAGCTGCTCAATTCTAGTCGTAACAAGTACGTCTCTTACAGCAGGAGGCGGATCGGATCAGCTGTCGTTTAGGAGTTTTTCCATTATATTCCTTGCTCCACACTGGTGTATGAGAAAGCCTAGTCCAGAAGCTATCTATTTCTACTGCGCATGTTCCTATGCAACTGTCATTACAGCATTACAATAATGCTTGCATGTATATTCAGGCTAACCCGAAAGCAACCCGCCGTGCTGACGATTCTGGCGTCGCCTGATGCATTACAGAACATCAGAAGTGCTCGACCTGATTACTGATCCCAGTTTACAATGAAAACTGGTGTGCATAGGTCAGTAGACATATAATGCGTTTGTTAAGCATCGACTGAGAAAGGGTTAGCAGAGCAACTGGGTGAGTGGAAAACCACTGTAAGAGGCTCCTCTTATAGGAATAAGTAGGAATTGTTTTTCGAAGGAAAGCGCTAATTGCTGAAAAATTTGAGCGTGAAAACTCAAACAAACGCAAGTGAACAAAGCTTGCACTTTGCATAAATGCCGAATATGACTAACGCGTTGTTTGACATGCCATGGTGAATGGCAAACATGACTAACGCGTTGTTTGACATGCCATGGTGAATGGCAAACATGACTAACGCGTTGTTTGACATGCCATGGTGAATAGCAAACATGACTAACGCGTTGTTTGACATGCCATGGTGAATGACAAAACATGACTAACGCGTTGTTTGACATGCCATGGTGAATGGCAAACATGACTAACGCGTTGTTTGACATGCCATGGTGCATGGCAAACACGACTAACGCGTTGTTTGACATATCATGGTGCATGGCAAAGATGACTCACGTGTTGTTTGACATGCCATGGTGAATGGCAAACATGACTAACGTGTTGTTGGACATGACATGGTGCATGGCAAACACGACTAACGCGTTGTTTGACATGCCATGGTGAATGGCAAACATGACTAACGCGTTGTTTGACATGCCATGGTGCATGGCAAACACGACTAACGCGTTGTTTGACATATCATGGTGCATGGCAAAGATGACTCACGTGTTGTTGGACATGCCATGGTGCATGGCAAACACGACTAACGCGTTGTTTGACATGCCATGGTAAATGTCAGCGAACGCAGAAATATATGTTCTGAGGAGGGAACAGCGACAAAAAGTCGAACATGACTCGTCCAACAGGTCATACCAACCAACCACACGTGTTTATAGTGATATATATGAGCTTCTTGGAGTCAGAATTAAGTAAAACCCGCCAGTGATTGCACAGCGTGTATTGGGGAAGATTGGCAATTGACTAAGAACTTTTGCGAGGATAAGCAATTGGCATTGTATCAAGACTAATGCCTACAGCAGTGGGCAGGGGGCAAGTCAAGGAGACTAATGCCAACTTCAGTCGGCAGGGGGCAAGTCAAGGGGACTAATGCCTACAGCAGTCGGCAGGGGGCAGGTCAAGGGGACTAATGCCAGCAGCAGTCGGCAGGGTGCAAGTCAAGGGAACTAATGCCAACTTCAGTCGGCAGGGGGCAGGTCAAGGGGACTAATGCCAACATCAGTCGGCAGGGGGCAGGTCAAGGGGACTAATGCCAGCAGCAGTCGGTAGGGGGCAAGTCAAGGGGACTAATGCCAACTTCAGTCGGCAGGGGGCAGGTCAAGGGGACTAATGCCAGCAGCAGTCGGTAGGGGGCAAGTCAAGGGGACTAATGCCAACTTCAGTCGGCAGGGGGCAAGTCAAGGGGACTAATGCCTACAGCAGTCGGCAGGGGGCAGGTCAAGGGGACTAATGCCAGCAGCAGTCGGCAGGGTGCAAGTCAAGGGAACTAATGCCAACTTCAGTCGGCAGGGGGCAGGTCAAGGGGACTAATGCCAACATCAGTCGGCAGGGGGCAGGTCAAGGGGACTAATGCCAGCAGCAGTCGGTAGGGGGCAAGTCAAGGGGACTAATGCCAACTTCAGTCGGCAGGGGGCAGGTCAAGGGGACTAATGCCAGCAGCAGTCGGTAGGGGCAAGTCAAGGGGACTAATGCCAACATCAGTCGGCAGGGGGCAGGTCAAGGGGACTAATGCCAGCAGCAGTCGGTAGGGGGCAAGTCAAGGGGACTAATGCCAGCAGCAGTCGACAGGGGGCAGGTCAAGGAGACCAATGCCAACTTCAGTCGGCAGGGGGCAAGTCAAGGGAACTAATGCCAACTTCAGTCGGCAGGGGGCAGGTCAAGGGTACTAATGGCAGAAGCAGGGTGATTGATAAACAATTCGAGAGACATTTCCATACAGCGCGACACCATGGACGATACATATATGACCTAGGTACCTGCCTGTAATAAACCATTCATCCGCAACCTATACTGTAAAAAGTAAATACAACGTGATAATTGTTTTGTTTAGTTTGCTGCGTGTTGCAAGCATACCACCAACAGTAAACAACAGCAATGATAATGGCCCCATTGCTGTTCTCATTACGCGGTGCCAATACGGCCTTAACGCGGCCATCATAACTTCCCCTACAAACCCCCAACCCCCCCCCCCCCCCCCCACCCCCCTGGGTTGGAACTGTGCCAGAAACAGATACTGTACATTGTAACACCCATCCCGCTGACGGCATTATGACGTCATTGTGGAACGTAGTCGCCAATGGCCTATATACATCTCCCCATCGTGATACCAAGACACGCGTCTGTTCCACATCCGGTCGGTCCATGGACCAATCAGATCGCGCTGCCTCTGTGGAGGTAAGACCAGAGCGCTCTTTTAGGATTAATTCAAGGTTGCCTTTATGCGATTGAATATTTGCATGCGCAGGTGTCGATGTCGCCGTGTGACTGTTACACTGGAAGTCCATTAACGTTTAGCAGCCAAGGACATATGTGCTTTGTATGTGAGGTCTTCCATCATTCATCATTCTGCTATCTTGATATTCAAACAGAAGAAGTGCTGTTTTCGGTAATGGTTCGGAAAAGTAAGTACTGAAGACAGGTTGAGTGTTCGATCCCGAGATGTGAAATCCTGACAGGTTACTCGTGATGATCACGTGACATGGCGGTTCCATTTCTGAAGAGGAGATGCACCCGACCCGATGTTTCGGTAGTATCGTGCTGGACCTTCGTCCAAGCGCCGTGGGTTTCGCAGCCTGATCTGGGTAGCGGGTTTGTGCCAAGTGGGCGCTGGCGCTTAATGAGAGCTGTCTAAGCATCACAATCCTCCCCATCCATTACCATGTAGCTGTAGCACCATTACCATCACCATTACCACCACCATTACCATCACCATTACCATCACATTACCATCACCATTACCATCACAATTACCATCACAATTACCATCACCATTACCATCACCATTACCATCATCATTACCATCACCATTACCATCACCATTACCATAACTTGGCATGACGTCATAAATCATTGGATAACTGAGGCGTTCATAAAGCAAAAAAATATCCTTGAAAATATGTAGTCCTGCAGATGATTATAAATGTATCCAACTATCTGGGCATTAGCATAACTCAGGTGGGTAATGTATCCAATTGCCAGGGCATTAACATAACCCAGGTGGGTAGTGTATCCAACTGCCAGGGATAGTGATTGAAATACAGTCCCTATACCCCTTGACAAAACTCGATTACTTCTGAACAAAGCAGAATTTGGCGATGTCCCCGCTGAGGACCACGGTAACACCCCGGTGACCACAATCTGCCCACTCTACAGCCGGACTCGACGGCAGACATCAGCAGCCGGCGACCCACACATTGGAGCGCTCGAGCTAGGAGCCGTATGGCGTCCCATGGAGACAATCCATGACGTCATGTAATCATCTTCGCTGTTCTTTATATGCCATACAATACCCACACCTCTTGGCGTGCTGCTGTTATGACGGGAGGTGGGGGGGGGGGGGTACTCCGGCGGCTGGTACTCGCGGCCGGTGTATGTTGTAACAGACATCAGAGTTCAGTGTGTTAACCTGAAGGAGGCTATTTATTTGGCTACCACTTCTGAAAAACAGATTGTTGTTGGTCGATAGCAAATCAGACGTTTGGCAGGATGTGACGGGGCTATTCACACATCACGCTGTCACAGATGTACGCTGTGTTTGGCAGGATGTGACGGGGCTATTCACACATCACGCTGTCACAGATGTACGCTGTGTTTGGCAGGATGTGACGGGGCTATTCACACATCACGCTGTGTACGCTGTGTTTGGCAGGATGTGACGGGGCACACATCACGCTGTCACAGATGTACGCTGTGTTTGGCAGGATGTGACGGGGCTGTGTGTTTGGCAGGATGTGACGGGGCTATTCACACATCACGCTGTCACAGATGTACGCTGTGTTTGGCAGGATGTGACGGGGCTATTCACACATCACGCTGTCACAGATGTACGCTGTGTTTGGCAGGATGTGACGGGGCTATTCACACATCACGCTGTCACAGATGTACGCTGTGTTTGGCAGGATGTGACGGGGCTATTCACACATCACGCTGTCACAGATGTACGCTGTGTTTGGCAGGATGTGACGGGGCTATTCACCATCACGCTGTCACAGATGTACGCTGTGTTTGGCAGGATGTGACGGGGCTATTCACACATCACGCTGTCACAGATGTACGCTGTGTTTGGCAGGATGTGACGGGGCTATTCACACATCACGCTGTCACAGATGTACGCTGTGTTTGGCAGGATGTGACGGGGCTATTCTCCCATCACGCTGTCACAGATGTACGCTGTGTTTGGCAGGATGTGACGGGGCTATTCTCCCATCACGCTGTCACCGATGTACGCTGTGTTTTTGGCAGGATGTGACGGGGCTATTCTCCCATCACGCTGTCACAGATGTACGCTGTGTTTGGCAGGATGTGACGGGGCTATTCTCCCATCACGCTGTCACAGATGTACGCTGTGTTTGGCAGGATGTGACGGGGCTATTCACACATCACGCTGTCACAGATGTACGCTGTGTTTGGCAGGATGTGACGGGGCTATTCACACATCACGCTGTCACAGATGTCTGTGTTTGGCAGGATGTGACGGGGATATTCACACATCACGCTGTCACAGATGTACGCTGTGTTTGGCAGGATGTGACGGGGCTATTCACACACATCACGCTGTCACAGATGTACGCTGTGTTTGGCAGGATGTGACGGGGGCTATTCACACATCACGCTGTCACAGATGTACGCTGTGTTTGGCAGGATGTGACGGGGCTATCCCATCGCTGTCACATCACGCTATCTCCCACAGTCACAGATGTATGTACGCTGTGACGGGGCTATTTGGTCACAGGACGCTGTGTTTGGCAGGATGTGGGGCTATTCTCCCATCACGCTGTCACAGATGTACGCTGTGTTTGGCAGGATGTGACGGGGCTATTCACACATCACGCTGTCACAGATGTACGCTGTGTTTGGCAGGATGTGACGGGGCTATTCTCCCATCACGCTGTCACAGATGTGACGCTGTGTTTGGGGATATTGACGGGGGCTCACCATCACGCTGTCACAGATGTACGCTGTGTTTGGCAGGATGTGACGGGGCTATTCTCCCATCACGCTGTCACAGATGTACGCTGTGTTTGGCAGGATGTGACGGGGCTATTCTCACATCACGCTGTCACAGATGTACGCTGTGTTTGGCAGGATGTGACGGGGCTATTCTCCCATCACGCTGTCACAGATGTACGCTGTGTTTGGCAGGATGTGACGGGGCTATTCTCCCATCACGCTGTCACAGATGTACGCTGTGTTTGGCAGGACGGGGCTATTCACACATCACGCTGTCACAGATGTACGCTGTGTTATAATTGTATTTCCTGCATTTTGTATAAAGGCTACAGGTAGTACAAGTGCTTACTCCGGCTGCTTTTGTCACGCATTGTGTATGTTAGCGTTTTTTATGCTCCATAAGGCTTGTTAGAACAAGCAGAACTTGTTTTTCAGAATCGAGTCCTACAGCGAACTGCGCGCTGCTGGCTGTCTCGCATGAAAGCGATGGAAAAAATAAAATGAACGCAATGACAGAACAATGACAGAACATGTTTATAGAAAAAATGACAATCAACTGGTATCGATATTCAAACTCTGAACTGCATACTGTATTACTGTCAATTGAGGAAGAGGATGGAGCGTGCCCCGCAGATGTACGCCCCCCACGGGGCCCACCCCCCCCCCAGTCCTACCCCAACGGGGCTATTGCCGACCCCCCACGACGCTGTGTTTGGGGCCGCTACTACCATACCAATCTGACCCTCCATGGCAGCATCACAAATTACAACTGATTATAATTGCTATGGTCTAAATGCCAAGCAACAATTGGGCTGTCATGGCGAGACGAGCGATGTACGCCAGTGGTTTGTTTACTAGAGAAAATAACAACTCTTACAGATCGAACAGTTAATGCTGAATAGGCGATAATTGGATGCAGTATTCAAATGGTAATTGCTCTGAGACGGGGAGCATCGCTCTCGATCGAGGCCGACAAAGTCGAATGAGGTCAGCGAGGGTGTCCGTTAAGCGCGATAAAGTCGAGTGAGGCCAGTGAGGGTGTCCACTGAGCGCGATAAAGTCGATTAAAGTCAGCGAGGGTGTCCATTGAGCGCGATAAAGTCGAGTGAGGTCAGTGAGGGTGTCCACTGAGCGCGATAAAGTCGAGTAAAGTCAGCGAGGGTGTCCATTGAGCGCGATAAAGTCGAGTGAGGTCAGTGAGGGTGTCCACTGAGCGTGATAAAGTCGAGTGAGGCCAGTGAGGGTGTCCATTGAGCGGCTTGCTGTTATAGTACGCCCAAAACGAAATTGACAAGGTATCTTTATGAGGGGTTTGTCCTGTTGTTTCTGGTTGCTATGGAGTCGATTGTTACCATGCCACGTGCTTGGAATAACGCCTACACTGCTCTTACAGAAGCCGTCACTACTTCTCAGGTAGGAGAGTGATACGGAGATTTGTTGAGTTAAACCACCTGGTCCAAGCCCTGAATACTAAACTCTGTTCCTCGGAATGTTCTTTGGAGCCTTGTCAAACACGCCGAAAGTGTTGCATGCCGGGAGCATTTGAAAACATGCAAAGGTATTCCCTCACAAATGCATGGTTGATTTATGATGTTATCACTCAGGTGTGTATTAACGCATTCAGATCTAAACAGACACTGGCGTTCGCAGCAACACCGTTAAGTGTTTGAAGAGGCCAGGCATGTTTCATAAACACTGGTCTATCAAGCGCGATTTCAATTCTCGTCGATGAAAATACGTCATCGAATTACATAACCCTTCTCAACTCGCCCAGTAACGCAGCTGCCTCCCAGCGTTAGTAAATTCACAAGTAGTATATGTATGTAGTACATACATATACTACTAGGCTCGTTATGCTGTTATGCCGGTGTGAAAACACAGCTCGTTATGTTGTTATGCCAATGAGAAAACACAGCTCGTTATGCTGCTATGCCGGTGAGAAAACACAGCTCGTTATGCTGTTATGCTAATGAGAAAACACAGCTCGTAATGCTGTTATGCCAGTGATAAAACACAGCTCGTTATGTTGTTATGCCAGTGAGAAAACACCGCTCGTTATGCTGTTATGCCAGTGAGAAAACACAGCTCGTTCTGCTGTTATGCCAGTGAGAAAACACAGCTCGTTATGCTGTTATGCCAGTGAGAAAACACAGCTCGTTATGTTGTTATGCCAGTGAGAAAACAAAGCTCGTTATGCTGCTATGCCAGTGAGAAAACACCGCTCGTTATGCTGTTATGCCAGTGAGAAAACACAGCTCGTTCTGCTGTTATGCCAGTGAGAAAACACAGCTCGTTATGCTGTTATGCCAGTGAGAAAACACAGCTCGTTATGTTGTTATGCCAGTAAGAAAACACAGCTCGTTATGCTGTTATGCCAGTGAGAAAACACAGCTCGTTATGCTGTTATGCCAGTGAAAAAACACAGCTCGTTATGTTGTTATGCCAGTGAGAAAACACAGCTCGCTATGTTGTTATGCCAGTAAGAAAACACAGCTCGTTATGCTGTTATGTCAGTAAGAAAACACAGCTCGTTATGCTGTTATGCCAGTGAGAAAACACAGCTCGTTATGCTGTTATGCCAGTGAGAAAACACAGCTCATTATGCTGTTATGCCAGTGAGAAAACACAGCTCGTTATGCTGTTATGCCAGTGAGAAAACACAGCTCATTATGCTGTTATGCCAGTGAGAAAACACAGCTCGTTATGCTGTTATGCCAGTGAGAAGACACAGCTGGTCACTGAAGGGCACGCGTATGTAAGTTCCCTCCGTTAGCTTTACGCTATACAACTAATTTTGGGTTTTTCGATATGCATGGTTCATTGAGGACATGCTTTGAGTTCTACGTTTTTCTAAGGGAGGTTCCCTTCTTAGCAAGGATCGCGTTTGTTTGATAAACAATGCCTGGTTTCGCGTGGAGGAGCGGTAGCCTTCATCGTAAACTCGTTATGTGAGTTACTAATGGCACTCGGCGCATGGCCGCTAGTTTACTTTGGTTCAGCAGAAGCCCTGTAGAAACAGGCGGTGGTTGAGAACAAACGATAAAACCAACACAATCCAAATGCTCGTCAATCTGCATCAAGCTGAAGAATGTTCAGGAATTACAAACGATGCGCATGGGACAATGTCGTATCAAATGCGGAGAAAACCTGACTACCTTGGAGGTCAAGCAACATCAACCGTACAATGTCCGTCAGCATCTCGCTATTACTAGTATCTGGTGGGCACATCAGGAATCAGAGGAGACGGGCTCATCACTGTGACGGGCTCATCACCATGACGGGCTCATCACTATGACGGGGTCATCACTGTGACGGGCTCACCACTATGATGGGGTCTTCACTATGACGGGCTTATCACTATGACGGGCTTATCACTATGACGGGCTCATCACTATGACGGGGTCATCACTTTGACGGGCTCATCACTATAACGAATTCATCACTATTGTCATCACAGGCGGGCTCACAACGGGGTCATCACTTTGGGCTTATCAATATGACGAATTCATCAGCTCGTCAATAAATGACTCACTAACGGTCACTATGACAGGCGCACAACTGTGATCATCTAGCTCGTCAATATGACTGGCTCGTCACTATGAAGGGTTCATCACTATGACGGCTCATCACTAAGACGGGCTCATCACCATGACGAGCTCATTACTATGACGAGCTCATCAATATTTGCCATGGGTACGAACCAAGAGTGTGCAAGATAGAGGCGATCTCTAAGGGTTCGATATCATTCAATCAATTCGGTCATTTTGCTGTGACTTCTCTGCTGAGCTTCGTATACGGGCGTGTCGGGGGAATAATTACACTGCTAACGGAGGTTGTTATCTGAACGCATACTGTCTGATGACCAAACTGGTCCCGGCAAAATGTCCACGTTTTACAACAAGGTCTAACCATAGCCATTAACATCCATTGGAATGAATCACTGCGTCCCAGAATGTCCTTTCTCTGTCCTCAGAGACCAGTGCACATTAGGTGTAGTTCATTAACCAGGTCAAATCACAAGAGAGGGATTATTCGTCAAGTCTCATAACAGATGATTCTGCCGTTTGCCTTGTTCGCGTTAGATGCTAACACGTGTTCAGAAAGTGGTCTTTCTAAAGCAACCATAGTCTACGACAAATGCTATTGTCTGCGCCAACACACCCGCCATAGACCCTTCCATTCTATAACAGAACGCGAAGGGCGCCAGGAGGCAATATTGGATATGGTGTTAAGGAAAAGTTCACCGATCAAAGCTCGTTTTGATACCGTCATGTACAGCAGATCATCGATGGTCAGCTATTCTCACCTACTGGACGCCTTTCATATATGACCAAACTATTCTTCATAGTATATATATATATATATATATATATATATATATATATATATATATATATATATATATATATATATATATATATATATATATATATATAGATATATATATATATATATATATATATATATATATATATATATATATATCTCTATATATATATATATATATATATATATATATATATCTATCTATATATCTATATATATATATATATATATATATATATATATATATATATATATATATATATATATATTCCGCTGTTACAAGCCAAAAAAGAATTGTGCCAAATTAATGCATCGTTCTGTCCATGAATTGGCAAATGCTAAACCGCTCAATTTACGACAATATTTCGGCTATTTACGATACGTCAATCTCAGTTCACAAGAAGATACTATCTGCCCTACACAGATCTGCGCATCTTTATGTTGAATAACGCGGAACGTCAATGAATGAAGAGAAAGCCACTGTCACGCGTCATTGCTGACTCAGCTCTCATGACCCCATCCGGTCGTGTGGATGCAGCATAAGGTAGGTGCGCTCTTCAATCGAGCAACACGAACGTCCAAAGGGATGGTCGGGTCCCCATATCATTCACAACTTGTAGCAATCTCTCTCACTTGCATAGAGCGGAACAGTATCACATAGCGGAGTTCCTATGGGAATCTCAAGCTGTGGTGCTGTTTTGCAATCACCTGATAAACTCTAGACGCTTGCTTCAAACATTCACTGCTTGATTGTCATCCAGCTCGGTACAGCTTATCTCAAGGAGTCTCGGCTTACTCACTCAGAGAAATAACTTTGTCATTGTTTAATTGGAGTTCTGTTGGGATCTGAAGATTTAACTTGAAACATCATCTGACGAAAACAACTCACGATGTAGATAAACGAAAAATTAACAGGTTAAATATCATCTGTTTTGTAACAAAAATGCGACATTGTTAGGAAAGGCATGTCGTTCTAACACCGTGGTAAGTGAGGTGGGCGTCTGTTTTGTTGACGCAGACACACGAATATATACACTGACTTGCATCAGAATACACTGATCTAACATACGGCCTGGCCTAGCTTCACATCAACACTTGTCTCATCTTCGCGCAAATGAATACGGCGAAGATTTAACGATATCATATATCAACTTTCTCACCTGAACTTTGGAAACTAGAAACCACCTGGTGAAGCCATGTGTATTTACACCGTGACGTCAGTCTCGTGGTGTGACGGGGTCAGCGGCAATGACAACGTTTCTCAAATGACAGCTGTGAGAATTTGCTTCTTGAGGCGCCAGGCGATATGGTGGTAGTGGTGTTCGGTACACGTTGCAGTGAACATGTATGTACAGGCAAATTCCAGAGCTCCGTAAGATGACGCATATTCTGGTCTTACAATAATTATTTGGTAAGTATCATTTTGCCATTGGGGCGTACACTGCATCGCTGACGTCACTGTACACAGCGTCCGTCACACCCAGCAGACGACATTTTAAAGTGCCTATCGCACGAAACATCATGTCATTTTTTTCGCCAGATTACGGAAATATAACCCAGAAGTACCTATTCTGTCTATGTATCAGTCGTCAAAGTGCGCGCTTTCGGATCGAAATTCGACTTTAAAGATGAGTCCGACGTATCGAGACGACGAGCTCATGAATAATTAATCGCCTCCGCGTTTTCGTTGCGAGGCGCTATCTGCGCTACGATTAGCGCTAAAGGGTTGCTGGTAATTTCGCTATTTCATCACTTCAGGAGAGCGACGAAGAGACATGGGATGACACAGATCATTAGCAGACCATCGTTGCTTCGGCAGTGCAAATTTCTAACCAGAAATGAGCGATTCAGACGTCTCCGATGAAGAGAAACAAGACACCGGCGATGTCACAGCTGCGCCTGGGACAACGGGGAACTTCTGCGTCTCTGAGAACGGGCTTGCTTTACTGACGTCACATACCTGGGTCTGACCAAGATAATGTCTGCCGCAGCGTTTTGTCGGGCGCGCTAATATGATGTGACATGTTATAAAATTTTGGCTTTAACTGATCAGATGCGAGGGTTATTGGACCGGTTTGAGTTTATTGATCACATTATGAAATGATTTCAGCAAAGTACCTATAACCGTGCGATAGGCACTTTAACGCCAAGTGTCCACGGGGCAATACACAGCAAACGAGAGTCTGCTCTGAAATCGACGCGCGTCTCATTTCCATTTGAAATAATATAGATGATCGCTGGTAACCGTTACAGAGCACGGAGATCTGCGCGGCGTCGAGTAGATAAGACTTGGTGTGGGCCAGATACCGAGTGCTTTATACGATACTGGATGCGCAAACACACGGACAACTGACGGAAATGTCCAAAAACTATCGCCCTATCAAAAGCATTGTATTTGAGCTAACTGCAAACCAGGTCACAGGTCAATAATTCTTATCGTTCAAGCTGCTGCTGTGCGATAGAAGTATTCTTAAGCGGCGGATTATAAAGAGTGAATGAACACAATCTGAAATATAAGTAAATAAAAAAAGTAACAGTCTTTGAATGAAACCATTAGATGTGTTAAAAATGAGATCTAGTCATCGCTGTAAGAGCACAAATAACAGCTTTTTAAAACTAAGGATGCTTAATTCAACAATGTCGAGCATGACGTGGTAGTGTTTATGTGTGATCGATACTGTTCATTCGAGTAAGGCATCAATAATCTCGGCTTTGGTGAAATGCAAATGGATCACCTGTCTGCGAAATGTTCTTACCTTCCTGGTTATTTCCAGCGTGACACGCGACTCTGGGAAGCTTTTGTCATAAAATCTTATCACTTCAAATGCATTGAAATTAATTTGTAAGCCAAACTGTAAGCTGATCGTGACCGGCCCATCTGATTGGTCGAAAACTAGGCTTGTTTGATTGGACTCCGTGATGAACACTAGGTAAATGTGCAGCCAGGTGAGAGGCATTACGAATCACGGCGGGTACTCGTCACTCAACTGCGAGCCTTGTAGTATAAACTATTGCGTAATCTTGATACCGCGTGATCTATGGAAATTCAGCACGGGATGAGAAATAGCTATTTCTTATGATTCCACCAAGCAATAAAGATAACGGTGATCAAAAGGTGATGTATCAGCGCCCAATGCAGGCAGCTACCTGGCTGATATACCAGGTGATGTATCAGCGCCCAATCTAGACCGCTACCTGGCTGATATACCAGGCGATGTATCGGCGCCCAATCTAGACCACTACCTGGCTGATATACCAGGTGATGTATCAGCGCCCAATCTAGACCGCTACCTGGCTGATATACCAGAGAATGTTCAGCGACACAACCAGTTGATATACGCTCCTGATAGAGGACCCGGGAAAGTTCCACCTGTCTGTTAACAGGATATCCGGTTCATCGAAATCAAATATTCGCTCTTCTCCTCACTCTCTCATAAACAAATGGTGCATTGAAGATGTATATCTTCCACCAAACGGCCATTTGTTTCAACCAACTGAAGACGCGATGCTTTTTGTAACGGATATCCTGATATACCAGGTGATGTATCAGCGCCCAATCTAGACCGCTACCTGGCTGATATACCAGGTGATGCATCAGCGCCCAATCTAGACCGCTACCTGGCTGATATACCAGGTGATGTATCAGCGCTCAATCTAGACGCTACCTGGCTGATATACCAGGTGATGTATCAGCGCCCAATCTAGACAGCTACCTGGCTGATATACCAGAGAATGTTCAGAGACACAACCAGTTGATATACGCTCCTGATAGAGGACCCGGGAAAGTTGCACCTGTCTGTTAACAGGATATCCGGTTTATCGGAATGTATCAGCGCCCAATCTAGATATCTACCAAACGGCTGATATCAACCACTGAAGACGCGATGCTTTATGTAACGGATATCCTGATATCCTGGTGAGATCAGCGCCCAATCTAGACCGCTACCTGGCTGATATACCAGGTGATGTTCAGCGATCACACCTGGCTTATACCAGGTGATGCATCACGCCCAATCTAGAGGACCCTGATATAAGTGTATCACGCTGTCTGTTAACAGGATATCCGGTTCATCGAAATCTAGAAGCTACCTGGCTGATATACCAGGTTCTCCTCAGCTCTCAATCTAGGAAACTAAATGGTGCAGGTTGAAGCCCAATGTATATCTGCCCCACCAGGTGATGTATCAGCGCCCAATCTAGACCGGCCATTTGTTTCAATGTTCAGCGACACAAAGTTGATATACGCTCCTGCTTTTTGCACCTGTGTAATACGCTCGAAATCAAATATTCGCTCTTCTCCTCACTCTCACATAAACAAATGGTGCATTGAAGATGTATATCTCCCACCAAATTGCCATTTGTTTCAACCAGCTGAAGACGCAATGCTTTTTGTATCACGCTGACATCACCCCCCCCCCCCATCCCCAACCCCTACACGCTTCTTGTCGCCCTAATTATAAACTAGACCAAGTCCCATGGGGAAAACAAGCAGCCTATAGCATGTATCAATGCCATCGCGCTATGGCTGGAAAATAATTGGGACGCTCGCAATAGTATGGAATGACAAGGTCCCTCGAGGCTGCTCTCTTCTAGCAATGACCATTCAATCATACGGATGAGTTTATGCCAAGTGGGCGATAATACGATGAGTTAGTTAAGTGGCAATGCCTGTTTACTGGGATATGATCCTACCGTTTAGCTGCAATGATATATGACTGCCAACCGAATGAAATGTTGACCAATCAAATGCTCTACTGAGCGTGACGTGACCTCATAAATACCACGTGATCGTCATGTGACAGTCATTGGTTCGTGATCCGGCTGGCTAAAACAATAGCAATTTGACATCCTTCACTTTGAGACATCGAGTAATCACTCACATTCGCCACGAATATTGCCAAGGGCGAATTCTAATCATTTGCTACGAATTTTGCCAAGGACAAATTCTTACTATTTGTTAACGCAAATTGCAACAAATATATATATATATATATATATATATATATATATATATATATATATATATATATATATATATATATATATATATATATATATATATATATATATATATATATATATATATATATATATATATATTTCACTGGACGCCATGCGATAAAGTCCCAGCTTTTAATGTACAATTATACATGGAACAATGACAACAGCAACTAAGTCTCCTTTCTCCTTTAATGTTTTGATACATACACTGACTAGGAACAGGGCATGGTTGGTATCCAGTGAGTAAAGGCTGGGTTTTAATAGCGCTCCTCTGGCGCTATTTGCTTCCATACACATCGGAATCACAGACGTGCTTGGAAGATGATCACGTGGGGTTAAGGACAGCCCTCTACGTGCTGGTTGTGTAGGCTGATGAACGCTCCACTCATACCTCTCATACTGGCCCATAGTATATCAGATGTGCTTAGCATTTTTTCACCGCTTGCATTATGTTTGGTCCAGTTTTTTAATCATACAACGCTCTTTATATATATATATATATGTATATATATATATATATATATATATATATATATATATATATATATATATATATATATATATATATATATATATATATATATATATATATATATATATATATATATATATATATATAGTTAGTTATTTAGGTTATATAACCATGGCCCTGCAGTCACAAGTATTAAATCTGGGAGCAAATGGTATATCAGGCTTTTCCCATACCCCGTTGGTAGATAAGCAACAACGTCGTTTCCCAAGAACAACTTCTCCTAACACTCTCGCTCCTTGACTCTCTATTGCTTTTTTCAGTCGATTTTCGATAACAAATTCGTCTTCACATCTGACTGCCGCCAATTTTTAGAAACGCTTGACGGCCATGAAACGTCCGCGGAACTATTTGTTCCGATAAATGCCTCATTTTGGACCTACTGAAAAGTTTTCCATAACAAAATGTACATTATTCTTCTAATCGAACACAGTAGAAAATATTTTTGTAACATTTAAGAGTTGATAATTCGTATCAATATTTCTCGCGTAATGGCCTGAATTTGCCCCAAAGCGATCTATGTGGTGCAGAGGCGAATCCTAGCCTGCGCAGAAGCCGATGCGCAAGGAGATCGAGCGGTCGCATCAGCGAATGTGATTTCTGGTTGTCGGCTTTCTATTGTCTCGATTTACGATATGACACCTAGCCATGGAGACCATCCAGCCATATGTCAGGTCATAAATCATACCGCACCAATATTTGCTGATGTTAGGATTATATGACTGTCTCGTCTGACTCACGATGTCGTCAGATGTGCGAGGCCTGGTTAGGTATAAAGCCTATGTTTACCCAACGCATCACTAACCCATCATTTTCATGTGCGATATCGTCACATGTTGGTCTCGTTCGGCTTACATGTTAAGTCGTCCACAATAAACACATTCCGGTATAAATACTACGATTTGCGGCTGTAACTAATTTAATTCAGTCTCAGAGACCACAAATGTCACAGACAACCCATTCACAAATACCAGATTTGTTCCCGTCATTTCACCATACAATCATAACGATGGTCGCTGAGAATTACATGCTCAGGGCGTGGTTCCAAGATGGCGGCATTTATGGGTGCCAACCATCACTCTTGTTACAAGTACGCTCTCACACATCAAATAACACATCAACTGCCCCGTAGTTCCCCCAAAACATGCGCCAAGTATTATCAGACAGATAGCCGTGCATCTTATGGCTTTATATATATGACCTATGGGCGTTACCTCGTGTCTATATGACCTATGGGCGTGACCTCGTGTCGGAGCCAGCTTTTGGATGACACATATTGCTCTGTGGTCACCGGGAGTTGAACTGCTGTCCGATTGGTAGCCCCTGTCTGCCCATGACACGACTCACGCCCCATTGCGTACAGAATTACGAACGTACAGTTGATGTAGCATTGTACAGTACAGCGGAGTCGCTGAGGACGTGTGCAGCTTGCATCACAGTTCCCGTGACCTTGGCACCTCACGATATCAAACCGTACTCACATTCGCAACACATCACCTGTGGGACTGTCTAGGCTTCCATTCAGTAACCGGACTCGTAATGGGATGCCATGGCTTTATGCAATTCAAACATTAACCTAGTTTCTGACCTAGTCAATGACACCTGGATATAGGAACGCGCGTCATGTGGAGATCCTACCGATACATCGCGTCGAGGTATTCCTGTCACGTCCAGTTATGACTAAGAATCGGGTCACGAGTATAAGTAGGGCTTACGACAACGATAAACAAACATCTCATTATTTTGACCTCATACTAAACGACGTAAAGTATACCACATCACGTGCCTCATGTTAGGGAAATAAACCTTCGACGAACTTCGCAATCCATCGATAATAATCTATTCACCTACTGCGCCGCCAGTGGTCGAAACAAAACGCCTATGATATGATGTAGGCCAAATTCGTTATGATGAGGTCAACGCGCAATCAACCTGTCCATGTGGTCGCCAAATTCACATTATGATATGATGAGTGCCAAATTGGCGTTATGATGAAGTCGACGTTCCCCCTCGCCCACCTTACCTCGTCTGTGTCAGACACGATGTACACCTTGGAAGAGTTGCCCCCGACAGCTGATATTAATTATGAACCCTATCTTCCTGGATCCGTGAGAGCCTCGCACCGAATGTCTCCTCCGGTCCCAGCCCTACCGTCCGATCCACGTCGGCTAAGGCAACGCCCGATGGCCCGGGCAACTGCCCAGCGCTAGCTGAACGGGCTACTACTGCCGCACATGGGGAGAATTGAGGCAGATAGCGAGCCTTAGCCGTCCTGAGAGCTCCGGGCTCTTTGTTGTCCGCAACACAAATCTCTGAAAACACAAGCTATTGGCTCTGATTCACTTAAAATTCAGTTCTATCATGGCTTCTGAGAGCTCAACATAGTTCTCTCCAACCGTTAACGAAAAGATCCATCCCAAATTTCAAATGAAAGTAGAAAATTAATTTTCAGTTTCATCTAAAATCTACACCCGGAGTTCGTTACTTGCGTCATATTGACGGTCGCACGACACTCTCTAGCGCGATGCGTCATCCCTACAGCCGCACGATGGGGACATCTCATGGAAGGCAGACAGATGACGTCATTCCACATGCTCCGGCTCTTAACCGGCATTTGTCCTGTCCATGGGACATGTTTAAGCTGTATGACTGCTATGACAATGCTTATCATCGTGGTACAGACGACGGCTGGTACGCGTGAGGATGCAACGCCTGGGGGACTCTTGGTTGTCTGCTGGGGGAACACATGGGGATGCTGGGGTGACGCGCGAGGGTGCTGGGGTGACGCGTGGGGCTCTGGGGTGACACGTGGGGGTGCTGGTTGACGCGTGGGGGTGGAACTGGGGTGACGCATGCTGGGGGACGCGTGGGGATGTCCTGGGGTGGAACGCAGCTGCGACGCATGGGGATGCTGGGGTTGTCCGTGGGGCTGCTGGGGTGACACGTGGGGTGCAAGCTGGGGTGACTCTTGGGTGCTGGGGTGACGCGTGGGGCTGCTGGGGTGACACGTGGGAGTGCTGGAATGACGCGTGAGGGTGCTGGGGTGACGCGTGAGGGTCCTGGGGTGGCCAAGTGAGAGTGCTGGGGTGACGCGTGGGGGTGCTAGGGTCGGTTTTGTGACACATGCTCCGGGCTCGTGGTTGTCCTCGTGGAACACAAGCTCCGGGCTCTTTGTTGTCCTCGTGGAACCCAAGCTCCGGACTCTTGGTTGTCCTCGTAGGACACAAGCTCCGGGTTTGGTTGTCCTCGTGGAACACAAGCTCCGGGCTCTTTGTTGTCCTCGTGGAACACAAGCTCCGGGCTCTTGTTTGTGCTCGTGGGACACATGCTCCGGGCAGGGACAGGAAGCAGCCCTTGGCGGGAGAAAATGAAAAATTACCGATAAAGTTAGGACGTTATGACGCACAGACTTTGCGAGGATCTCGTGTCAATATAAACCATCGCGCAATACAATACGCTCTACATGCTGGAGGTGCGTAAATCAATCAAAGGGTCGCTTGGATCGAATATTCGCCTGTGATCTATACCACATAACCACACCACAACTAGTAACAATAAATGATGTTTTAAATTCAATTGGCAGCGCCATGCAATGCAGCCCACGTGATCACCCCGAGACTAGTTGATAAGCCACCAAGTTTGAACTCTTATCCCATTATGGAATGGAGAACAGCATGGGCGCCAGGAGTACGGCAAAACACACAGACTGATCCTGGCTGTGGGCGTTATTGCATCAGCACCCACTGCTGGCCGCAGCTACCAATTGGCTGCGAATAGCATTTATCATTGATGTTAAAGATTATATTCATGAATAATTCCTAATCAAGACTCTATTCTGGAAGAGGGGTGCTACATCAGTGAGGCCGAGATGGACTCGCGCGCCTTTAGTTGTCATCATGACTACTGAAACCTGACGATCATCTCACATTGACGTAGGTAGAGCGAGCATGCTTTCTTGGCGGAGAATATATCCTGTATTGGTGTGGTCAATAATGAGGGGTGTGCTACAGTCTGGACCATTACCACGGTACTAAAGCGTGACTCACTGGATCTCGCTAGCTCGGCCCTAATGAAGGTGTGACCCACTCGACCTCTCTAACTCACGGCCCTAATGAAGGCATGACCCACTGTACCTCGCTAGCTAACGGCCCTAGTGATGGCATGACCCACTTGACCTCGCTAGCTCACGGCCCTAGTGAAGGCATGACCCACTCGACCTCGCTAGCTCACGATCCTAGTGAAGGCATGACCCACTCGACCTCGCTAGCTCACGGCCCTAGTGAAGGCATGACCCACTTGACCTCGCTAGCTCACGACCCTAGTGAAGGCATGACCCACTCGACCTCGCTAGCTCACGACCCTAGTGAAGGCATGACCCACTCGACTTCGCTAGCTCACGACCCTAGTGAAGGCATGACCCACTCGACCTCGCTAGCTCACGCCTCTAGTGAAGATGGGATCTTTATCACAGTAGAAGCATATACACCCCACCCAATCAGCGTCCATCTGACCTACTTCACACCAGCCCCAGTCGACGAGAGCCTCGTCTATTGGTTGCCAAACACATCGATTCATAAACGTAAAAAACGGACGTTCAGCAAAACAACGAGTCTACATAACTCAAGCACCAGTAGTGGGCGATAATGGACCCGCCACACAAGACAAAAATGAACTGGCATGGAACAATGTTCTAAAGCACTAATAAACGTATGAATGTATTTACACACACACACACACACACACACACACACATATATATATATATATATATATATATATATATATATATATATATATGTATATATATATATAAATATGTAACATATATACTGTAATTATTCTATTAATCGCCCGGGCGTTTATGCCGGGTAACAGTCATATCAGCGTCGTATCGATAAAGAAGACGTAAAGACTAAAAAAGTGAAGTAAGATTGTATATAAGGAAGCAAATCAGGAAACTCGTTGTTTGAAAGGTATTCTTTTTTTCAAAAATGGGGGGTGGGCGTTAAAAGGAGGCAATGTTTTTTCACGATTTTGCCAATAAAATGGTCTTTTTCCGGCCGAAAACTGGGGGGGGGGGGTCGGCGATTATTAGAGTATGGGCGATTAATAGGATAATTGCGGTATATATTATATGTGTATAACATATATATATCACATATATATCATATATATATATATATATATATGTATTATATATATATATATATATATATATATATATATATATATATATATATATATATATATATATATATATATATATATATATATATATATATATATATGCATGGCCATAGCCATGTATGATAATAATCTGTTATGTATTGTAATTGTCACGCTTCAGTCGACGTTATCTCGTAGAAAGTTACACATTTTTTTTGACAAGTAACAATGCAAACTGCCATGTTGGCCGTAATACGTGCAAGGTCGTCCTGTCCGGTTGTAGCGTTTAGAACCTGCCACCAATAGAGCCCCGGAATGGGCAGCAATAACGCGATCAGTGCAGCACGTATTGGACAACACGTCATATTAACGACTGCTCCTTACAGTGCCATTCATTGCCAGCTGTCACCGTTCAATGGCGACCCGGAAATAGCAACGCATTCATTAGAGCTCCTAGGAGGGGAATGGGCGCACATGGTAAGGGTTGAGAAAGGCAAAGAACGGACTTAACTGCATGATTCACGCCCCGAATAATCATCGGAGTTCATATTTACGAGAGGGCACAAGATTTGTTTTGTTGGTGTACTAATGCTTGCAGGTTGATCAATGCAGTTGG
This sequence comes from Urechis unicinctus, assembly GCA_034190875.2. Lineage (NCBI taxonomy): Eukaryota > Metazoa > Annelida > Polychaeta > Xenopneusta > Urechidae > Urechis > Urechis unicinctus. Next base: position 4,912,967 of record CM067358.1, on the reverse strand, counting down.
TGGCGTGCATTCACCCACAGACACAATATGTAGGTACTTTCTAATGTCATATTTCTACACGAAATGTTGTGGCATTCATTACTATACAAATGTGACACAGCCATTTGGTGAAGCCTTACTGACGAATATATGAAAGATGGTCAATACTTGTACTCAATTTTCTTTTTGATGCAAAGTCCGAATCGGAAATCTCTCTGGTTCAACGCTGCTCGACGATTGTCCGTCCATGTAAATAGCCACTAATACAGATAGAGCTCGGAAACAGTCGGCCCATTAATCCAACAGACACGGATTGCTGTAGTGAATGGCTGTAACAAATTGCCATGGCATATTGCCTCAACAGATAATTGTTACATATGGCAGACAGAAGCATTGGTTGGAGGTTGGCGCTTCTTGGCAACGATACGACTTCCTTCCATTGGAAGAAGAGACAAAACTCAATCGTGGATGAGGCTTGAGCCATTTGATGCTAACGTTAACAAGGCGTTGTTAACCGTAGCCTTTTATTGTTCGATTACCCCGTAGTTCAGCCACGCTATTGTCGCTGCATGGCAACGAATTCAGAAACATCATTTTAGCAACAATACTATCTATTTGCCACAAAACGACCTGTCGTATAGGACTCGCGCCGTGGCGGAAAAGCCCATAGCAAGACGACCATGTCATAAACACTCGGTAGATGTCGTAAAAGTGGAACAACATTTCAAGAATCGGCATCAACCAAATGAGGTCCATAAAAAGGCTATTTATTACAAGTGGATGGGAGATAGCAAAAGTAAGATAGCTGGAACCACGGTACTGATTGGCACCCCGTACCGACCAGAGGCTGGTGATATATAAACACTGTCCTGATTGGCACCTCATACCGACCAGAGGCTGGTGATATATAAACACTGTCCTGATTGGCACCTCATACCGATCAGAGGCTGGTGATATATAAACACTGTCCTGATTGGCACCTCATACCGACCAGAGGCTGGTGATATATAAATACTGTCCTGATTGGCACCCCGTACCGACCAGAGGCTGGTGATATATAAACACTGTCCTGATTGGCACCCCGTACCGACCAGAGGCTGGTGATATATAAACACTGTCCTGATTGGCACCTCATACCGACCAGAGGCTGGTGATATATAAACACGGTCCTGATTGGCACTTCATACCGATCAGAGGCTGGTGATATATAAACACGGTCCTGATTGGCACTTCATACCGATCAGAGGCTGGTGACATATAAACACTGTCCTGATTGGCACCTCGTACCGACCAGGGGCTGGTGATATATAAACACTGTCCTGATTAGCACCTCGTACCGACCAGGGGCTGGTAATATATATATACTGTCCTGATTGGCACCTCGTACAGACCAGGGGCTGGTGATATATAAACACGGTCCTGATTGGCACCTCATACCGATCAGAGGCTGGTGATATATAAACACTGTCCTGATTGGCACCTCATACCGACCAGAGGCTGGTGATATTTAAACACTGTCCTGATTGGCACCTCATACCGACCAGAGGCTGGTGATATATAAACACGGTCCTGATTGGCACCTCATACCGATCAGAGGCTGGTGATATATAAACACGGTCCTGATTGGCACCTCACACCGACCAGAGGCTGGTGATATTGCGACAGGGAGCCGGATTTGCTAACATTCAGTAGAAATAATTGCGTTGTGAAGCCCGTGGCTATGTCTATTGCACGAGAATAAGCTCTTAAAGCTACAAGGTCAACCAGGGCAAGAATCTATGCCATCATGACTTTGATCGGGTCGTCTAATCGATCGCGCCACAGGCACTTTGGAAAAATCGAAACAAATCAAATTCGATGAATTGCATTAAAAGTCTATCCTGTGGCAAAATAGCGTCCCTGACAACAGCAATAAGATATAGCAAGCTGCAGTAGTTCGGTATTATCTGCCGTCTCGGTCAACCTGCATCAGGTTTTGTTGAGGGGCATATCACGCTTGGTTTGTATTTAGTAGCGAAATGAGAAAATATCACAGACAGTCATGGTAAAATGCGAGTGCACACCTCTTACAAATGTTCGTAGATTGCTTCACTACTAATCCCTGTCCAGACAGCTATCGGTTTGTGTGCGAATCATGTTTTTGACCGTTGTCAGTTCTGTGTTGGCATGACAGTAACACACAAAGCGGGTATAGCCGTACGTAAGAAACCCGACTGCAATGCGATCTAGAGCGACCGTGTGGACCAACAAGGCGATTGAAGTGCGCATTGCGTGCGATCTACAATGCTCGGCTGGACAGGGGTTAGACAGACTCATTGGTATTTTTATATAATAGTATAAACGCTAAATCTGTACAATAATATGTTCTGCTCTTCAAAAGGATTAATAAATTATGTTTGATTGCAGGTGTTCATGATGACCATATACGGCACAAGTCGATCAATATTGACCAGATCCCTTGCTTAGATGCAGCAGCTGGTGATGTTATCGTGGTCAGTAGTGTGCCAGCTAATGGCATCTCATAGCTAGACAACACAATTCATTATCCGTGTGGCGGTATTAGCAATAGGCGAGACATTGGAAGGCGATAATATCCAACAGGTACTCTCAATAGAGAGGCTCTCTCACCCGATGTACGCACAACAGATATCTACAGAGATATCTTAGCTCAGACGATATGATGGTGGCATATTATGACATCAAATGGTCTGTAGTTGTTTGAGATGACCCTGGGGTATTGCTATTGTCAAGTAGCCAGGTCCCAAGCAATGGGACTCACAAAGAGAGAAAGCCCTGTGTGACTCTAACCGTACCCCTGTGTGGTGCTAGAGACTCACAAGGAGAGAAAGCCCCCTGTGACTCTAACCGTGCCCCTGTGTGGTGCTAGAGACTCAAAAGGAGAGAAAGCCCCGTGTGACTCTAACCGTGCCCCCGTGTGGTGCTAGAGACTCACAAGGAGAGAAAGCCCCGTGTGACTCTAACCGTGCCCCTGTGTGGTGCTAGAGACTCACAAGGAGAGAACGCCCCATGTGACTCTAACCGTGCCCCTGTGTGGTGCTAGAGACTCACAAGGAGAGAAAGCCCCCTGTGACTCTAACCGTGCCCCTGTGTGGTGCTAGCTTTAGGATGATCAATGTACCTGTCTCCATCAAACGTCTCTTGCATTAGTTAGACAAACTGTTACAGTATATGACGTAGAGTTGAGAACAATGGCAGCAAATAAAAGTTAATGTTAGCACCAAGTGATAGATTGCATCTTGTAGCTTGTACAATAATGCTAGAGGTAGTTGAGGGTGTCGGCGAATGCAGCAGAACCTCACGAGCCAGACGGAACTTCACGAACCAGACGGCGGAACCTCACAAACCAGACGGAACCTCACGAACCAGACGGCGGAACCTCATGAACTAGACGGAACCTCACGAACCAGACGGCGAAGCCTCACGAACCAGACGGAACCTCACGAACCAGACGGAACCTCACGAACCAGATGGAACCTCACGAAGCAGACGGCGGAACCTCACGAAGCAGAAGGCGGAACCTCACGAGCCAGACGGAACCTCACGAAGCAGACGGCGGAACCTCACGAAGCAGACGGCGGAACCTCACGAGCCAGACGGAACCTCACGAAGCAGACGGCGGAACCTCACGAAGCAGACGGCGGAACCTCACGAACCAGACGGAATGTCGATCAAAACCATCTTGCAAAAGACAGCGTGATTCGTGGACTTAAATGGCGCAAACCCATCTGGAGGCATCCATAACCATAGATATACGGGTAGCTACTGCTGCCCGCGCAAACACATGAGTTGCGCAGTCATAAAACGTGTGACTGTGCAACCAATCATGTCCCTCGGCGATAATTACAGATATAAAGTTTAAGACACAGTGGATAAGTGGTTATTTTGTCAGTACTCCGGTTGAGGAAAACCCTGACAAAACACAAAAGACGTAAATAAATTCAGGGAATGCAACACGCTTGAAGTGCAATTAGTGCACACGGTGGTATATTACCTTTACACGTTCGGCCTTGAACAGGTGTTCTTGCATTGCAGTTGTTCTTGTGGTTATAAGTGCATTACTTATACGCTGAGATAATCCCCTAATTATTTGTCCACTTGGCATCACTAATTATTGGCTACTGTCATGGGGCTAATAATCAGCAGACACCTTTCCACGCTCCTCCCGTCTAAATCATCTAGTATTCTACAGTTTGCAATCGCACATTCATTCACAAACGCAACAACCAGAAGCTCTACAAAACAGCCAATCGAGGTGAGGAGCCAAGCGCGAATGCTGACCAGTATTGTGTCGCAATATGTGTTCAATAAACATGAGCAGAGCTGGAGCAGCAAAGGGTTGTAGAAAGCCCTAAAACACCACACAGATAGGGCTCACACATAAGGCATCATAAATGGCGAATCAGCGTATCAAATGGTCGATACAATGGTGATTATGCATATGGATCTACCACATTACTGGTCGGATGGTCTGGTCGGATGATGATCTACCACTATCACATCACATACTGGTCGGATGATGATCTACCACATTACTGGTCATTACCACATTACTGGTCGGGGTCGGATGATGATCTCATTACTGGTCACTATCACATACTGGTCCGATGATGTCACACTGGTGATGATCTATCACATTACTGGTCGGATGATGATCTACCACATTACTGGTCGGATGATAATCTACCACATTACTGGTCCGATGATGATCTATCACATTACTGGTCGGATGATGATCTACCACATTACTGGTCGGGTGATGATCTATCACATTACTGGTCGGATGATAATCTACCACATTACTGGTCGGATGATGATCTACCACATTACTGATCCGGCATTCCAGTCACCGCGCCCTAAGAATAGCCCACAACATCGTCAGACGGAAGAGACGACGCGCGGCGTAGCGTTTGTGTGATACGACTGAGAAAACACACCTGCTTGGTCGCGTGTCACAGTGATACGAGTGAGAACACCCACCTGCTTCGTCGCGTGTCACAGTGATGCAACTGAGAACACACACCTGTTTGGTCACATGTGACAGTGATGCTACTGAGAACACACAACTGCTTGGTCAAATGTGACAGTGATGCTACTGAGAACACACACCTGTTTGGTCACATGTGACAGTGATGCAACTGAGAACACACACCTGTTTGGTCACATGTGACAGTGATGCTACTGAGAACACACACCTGTTTGGTCACATGTGACAGTGATGCTACTGAGAACACACAACTGTTTGGTCACATGTGACAGTGATGCTACTGAGAACACACAACTGTTTGGTCACATGTGACAGTGATGCTACTGAGAACACACACCTGTTTGGTCACATGTGACAGTGATGATAGATGGAATACACATAACTTGAGCAATGTGACAGTGATGATACTGAGAATACAAAATGATGCGGACATGCCAACCCGGTGACGTCGCATCTCATAACACCTGAGTAATTCAGGGCGCGTTTACCGCCCGCATGATGTAGACAGACTGATATCCCCGTGACGTGGCGCATCTCATTAACACCTGCTCGTTCAGGGCGCGTTTACGGGCCGCACATGTAGCAGACTGATATCTCGTATGTTGCCTATGATAAGCAGCAGGGTTGACATTTCCGTAGGGGTCACGCGGAGAGAACGGCACAAAGAAGAAGGAGCTAGGATGTCAAGTAGGAAATATTATATCTTGATTCGTTCAGGCGTTATCCTGCTGATTCGTTTAGATGTTATCCTGCAGATTCGTTTAGATGTTATCTTGCAGATCCGTTCAGGCGTTATCCTGCAGATTCGCTTAGGCGTGATCCAGCATATTCGTTTAGGCGTGATCTTGCAGACTCTATGAGGCGTTATCCTGCAGATAAGTTTAGGCGATTATCTTTCGGATTCGTTTAGGCGTTGTCATGCAGATTCGTTGAGGCGTTGTCATGCAGATTCGCTGATGCTTATGCTCTATGCTGCAGATTCGTTTAGGCGTTATCCTGTAGATGAACATTGATTGGCACCAGTTGATAGTGGTGTCGTCTGACACACAGTCACATATGTACATCAGATGGGTTATTTTCTATATGTAGTCTTATCAAGATGATAAGAATATATTAGTCCAGTCCAATAAGCCGATGGTATATGCACGGTTAAGGTGTATACCATCGGCTGAGTTTTACATTTAAAACAAAGTGTTATGGTCAAGCCGTTCAAGAGGAATTCTCAGAGGCTTATTAAGGTAGTGATTGTCAGGAAGAGCGGGTAAGTCTGATTATGATAGCAATACCAAACAGAGGTTCGTCTCGCGGCATCATGGTGCGTGGGAAGGGTCACTGCTGGTGTACAATGTTACCTGTAGTCTGTTGTACAATGTTACCTGTAGTCTGTTGTACAATGCTTCCTGTAGTCTGTTGTAAAATGTTACCTGTAGTCTGTTGTACAATGTTACCTGTAGTCTGTTGTACTATGTTACCTGTAGTCTGTTGCACAATGTTACCTGTAGTCTATTGTACAATGTTACCTGTAGTCTGTTGTACTACGTTACCTGTAGTCTGTTGTCGGATTTGGACGGTGCCAGAGGCTTAACGAAGTAAAGGAGAAAACGAAACAAAGCAATTTGATCAACTGTGGCCTCAAATTGTGGCCTTGGCAAGATTGTTAGCTCTGAATCGCATTTAGCCAGGGCGCAGATGAAGATTCTGATGTATTAAGCGTCAGATGAAGATTCAGATGTATTTAGCGTCAGATGAAGATTCTGATGTATTAAGCGTCAGATGAAGATTCTGAAGTATTTAGCGTCAGATGATGATTTTGATGTATTGAGCGTCAGATGAAGATTCTGGTGTATTTAGCGTCAGATGATGATTCTGATGTATTTAGCGTCAGATGATGATTCTGGTGTATTTAGCGTCAGATGAAGATATCATCACTGTCATTTAGTGACCAACATGATGTGTTCTCAGTAGCATTTCAGCTGTCAGATGTGAAGAAACAGTTGTGTGTTCTCAGTAGCGTCAGATGATGTGATTCTGTTGTGTAACGTCAGATAGCATCACTGTCACATGTGAGCGTCAGATGTGTGATTCTGATAGCATCACTGTCACATGTGACCAAACAATGATGTGTCTCTGTGCATCACTGGTCACTGTGACCAAACAGGTGGTCAGATGAAGATTCTGGTGTATTTAGCGTCAGATGATGATTCTGATGTATTTAGCGTCAGATGATGATTCTGGTGTATTTAGCGTCAGATGAAGATTCTGATGTATTTAGCGTCAGATGATGATTCTGATGTATTTAGCGTCAGATGAAGATTCTGATGTATTTAGCGTCAGATGATGATTCTGATGTATTTAACGTCAGATGAAGATTCTAATGTATTTAGCGTCAGATGGTGATTCTGATGTATTTAGCGTCAGATAATGATTCTAATGTATTTAGCGTCAGATGGTGATTCTGATGTATTTAGCGTCAGATAATGATTCGTCCTGTTGAGGGTTACTGGTCTTCTAACAGGAATAGCAGCGTGCTTTGTAGAAATAGCAGACACCAGGCATGGTGATGTCTCTAAGAATGAGTCACATAGAAAGCTCCGCTGTATGGATGGATCACACGGCCTCACGATGCCGTCAATCGTCGCACCACAATTATAATGTTCACCAACAACAACTTACAAATATATAGAACATGGTTCAATAATTTACGTACCATTCGAAGACGGAACGGAAATGTGCGTATTAACCACGTGACTCCAGGTTTGCTTACAATCATTCCTAAGCTGACACAACATTAAGGAAGTGCATACACAGACCACCAGCCAGGTGTCGTCCGCCTTCTAGACAGTTAAGTTGGTTGTATTTCACTTATTAATTAACTAAATCTAAAAAACTAGGGTTTGATGATAACTTTGGTTGCCTCACCGGGTTACTACTCCTAACGAAGCACTACTAGCTAAGCCGTCACTTTGCCACCTACCCACTTCCCGCCACTGCCCGCGTGAACACGAGCGTAAGGTCTCAGTACAACGCGACCATTGTCTGCTGCCAACCACGGTGATTCATGAACGCATTAACCAGAAGTTGTACAAAACACCGATTCCACATAACTCAAGCACTCGTACCGGGCGATAATGGACCCGCGACACATGACGGCCCAGTCCAAAAATGAATTGGCAGAGAACAGCAAACGAGCTTGAGAGAGCCAACAAACGGCGTCAGTCAGCGTCCTTATATCAAACAAACGGCGTCAGTCAGTGTCCTTATATCAAACAAACGGCGTCAGTCAGTGTCCTTATATCAAACAAGCGGCGTCAGTCAGTGTCCTTATCAAACAAGCAGCGTCAGTCAGTGTCCTTATATCAAACAAACGGCGTCAGTCAGTGTCCTTATATCAAACAAACGGCGTCAGTCAGTGTCCTTATATCAAACAAACGGCGTCAGTCAGTGTCCTTATATCAAACAAACGGCGTCAGTCAGTGTCCTTATAGTGTCCTTATATCAAACAAACGGCGTCAGTCAGTGTCCTTATATCAAACAAACGGCGTCAGTCAGTGTCCTTATATCAAACAAACGGCGTTAGTCAGTGTTCTTATATCAAACAAGCGGCGTCAGTCAGTGTCCTTATATCAAACAAACGGCGTCAGTCAGTGTCCTTATATCAAACAAACGGCGTCAGTCAGTGTCCTTATATCAAACAAACGGCGTCAGTCAGTGTCCTTATATCAAACAAGCGGCGTCAGTCAGTGTCCTTATATCCAATTAAGCTGACCTACAGGGTATTAGCAGCAGCAGCAAGAAGTCTGGTATGCGGAAGAAATCTTAGATCTTTTGATTCGAATCTGTCGAACATTTTAATGCGTATTGATATGCATGATATAATGTATGATTAAATGATAGCTTTTTGAGAACGCAAATAGTAAAACTCTGTACTTGGTGGCACATTGTAGTGTCGCACGCGCCGCGGGAACATGCCAGGATCCCCGCATAGCTTATGGTGGCCTAGGAAACGTGATTAGCGAATGGAGCGCTGATACTGGAGACGATGCACCATGGTTGAATGCTTGTTGGGTGGCATGTTACGTACGGAAAGCTCTATGTTAAGTGTTTGTGAAGAAGACTTCGATGATTGGCTGATTGACTGATTGACTGATTGGCTGATTGACTGATTGGCACGATGGGTCAGCGACATGATAGATCGTAGCATTATGATGACTGGAGATGTCTGCTGGCCGCAACGACGATGTCGTGATTACTTCAGTGCGATTGTAGTAATTCCTGTCGAGCTCTTCCGGTAGATCTAAACGTAATTATGACTATATTTATAGATATCAATAGATATTTAAAAAAAAGCCAAACATATGAATTGATCAATCTTGGCATCGGCGCGTGTTAAGCATTATTGCATTTTGTGTCGAAATAGTGAAATATTAGCGAACCAATAATCGGTCTGCATTCGACGCATATTGCTCTCGATATGACACGCACCAAGCGTGTGGACAGCTAAGTCGATGTTTTCAGTCGACAAAGGTTGTAACATAACAGGAAGGCATTCACACCCTCAAAGCATGGGTTACAAGTCAATACCTGTTTAAAACATCACATTAACTGAACACTGCGCCGGTAGTGAATAACACGGACATGAGGACGCAGACCCCCCCCCCCTCCCCACGTTGTTGCATGGCATGTATTGTGGGGATGAGAGCATGTACCATGGAAACAGCTCGCGTGCTCGATATCATATCACTCATGTGACATCTTCGTTCACATGAGGCGACTGGGGCGTGGAGAGCAAGGTGAAGGCCGTCAAGGCGGGGCTTATCGGATCCGTGGCGCCCTTGATAGGAGTTCATCTTGAGGACTTAGTATCCATCATGTCCGGCCATTGTATTGGAGATCGATGGAGATTGATTTAAGCAGATGCAGTTTAAGACACGGCAGACAAAAGCGAATCTTATTAAATACGGCGATAGTTCTGGACAACAACAACAAACAACAAGTGGAAAATTGGTGCTTGACGGCCACCATCAAGGTCCCTGTAAGCGACGGCGACCATCAAGGTCCCTGTAAGCGACGGCGACCATCAAGGTCCCTGTAAGCGACGGCGACCATCAAGGTCCCTGTAAGCGACGGCGACCATCAAGGTCCCTGTAAGCGACGGCGACCATCAAGGTCCCTGTAAGGCATCGAGCGATGGGTAGGTTATAAAGGGGACATATTTCATGGGGCTGAGGCATCAAGCGATGGGTAGGTTATAAGGGGACATATTTCATGGGGCTGAGGCATCAAGCGATGGGGAGGTTATAATATAAAGGGGACATATTTCATGGGCTGAGGCATCAAGCGACATGATCAATGCAACTGAGGCATTTTGTATTTTTCCTTCTTTTCAGGTCGGGCCTTCTGTGACGTTCGCATTTGGACAATTTGTATATTTCACATGTAAATACGATTGGTTTTGGGAAACAGTACGGAACTTCCGTAGTTCACGGCTTTTTCAACAGGGATTGCTCCTCTATGCGACGTTTGAGAGCGGTTTGCGATTGATGAGCTCTCCAGTAGTAACGCTATTTTCAAGCAACAATGTGAAAGGCCGATGTGATCTGAGACAGCATTAAGCTTCTACATGACGGGAAGGGGTTTACCGATTCATCAACGCTAACACAAATGCCTCAATAGATTATGGTGGCAGATTACTGTAATGGCTTGCTGTAACAAATCGCCCCAGCATATTGTCGCACCAGATAAGGGTAACAGATTGTCTGTTGGCGAGGCTATAGCGCAAAGATTCATTTCTAGTGTTATTTGATGAGGTACCTCATGCATCAGACAACCGCCCCTCACACTGTGTAATGACGCCATTGAATGATAATACAGACGCGCCATTTGACCAGACCTGATGTAGATAGACTCAAGTTCACCTCAGACCAGACGCGCGGCAGATCTAGACACCAGCATTAACACAGATGTAATAGACAAACCCTCGTGTCACAAATGCTCAGACCACCACCGCGTTAGTACTTACCTTCGCCCACAACGCTTCAAATAGTTGCACACATACAATCCGAACATGTAGGCATTTAATACATTAGATAAGGGATCCATTGTCGCAGGTGAATGACCTCTACTGTGGCAGTGTCCGGATCATACACATTAAATATGATAAAACTTGGAATATTGCATGCCACCGCAGAGTACGCAGGGATGGTGGGTATATGGAGCTCTATATTAAAACAGAACGCAGAGCATGTTACACGCCATACAGTGACGAATACATCGGGACATATCTGACGCTGGCTGAAATGACATAACATCATCAGAAACGCCCAGCTGTCAGACATAAACGTGCCCAACACACACGCGTCTGACACACACGGGCCCAACAAAACCCGCTTCTGGCACACACGTGTCTGACACACCCGCGTCTGACACACCCGTGTCTGACACACCCGCGCCCGACACACCCGCATCTGATACACACTCGCGCGACAAACCCTTGTCTAACAAACCCGCGCCCGACTAACCCACGTCTGACAAACCCACGTCTGACACACCCGCGTCTGACACACACTGGCCCGACAAACCCGTGTCTGACAAACCCGTGCCCGACACACCCGCATCTGACAAACCCGCGTCTGACAAACCCGCGTCTGACACTTGCGCGTCTGACAGACAGACCGAGAGACCCAGCTCCTTACGAATGACATTATTAAAATGTCCATCTGAGCCGTACAGAAGTATTCTTTACTCAGGAGATAGCAACATGCCGTACCTGGATGCGCTCCATTGATGTCGATGGTAACACGAATAAGATCTCAAAGTGGAGAAGCTCAGGTGTGGAACACAATAAGATACTGGGGCCGCTGTGGACCTAGGTTCCGGCGCCCCAAGCGATGTCAACACTAACCAAATCAAAGAAACTTAACTATTCTACTACATAGCCATGGTGACCAAGGCAAAAGCAACAATATATATACTGCTGTCGTTGCTGTGGATCTAGTGTATGTGTCGACGTATCGCGTTAAGCAGCAGAAGCTGACAGTGTGTGAGTAACACAACGTTTCCCGGGTTACGATGTGGGGTAGCATTTCCGTGCATACTGGCCGACTCGCTTAAAAAAGGCGTCAGTATCTTCCCGATGATGCATGGTCCCTAAGATCTGTCATGAGCAGATCACTTCCTTGACAACGTGTGGTTATAGCCGGGGAGATGTACGTCCCATGTGGTTATAGCCGCGGAGATGTACGTCCCATGTGGTTATAGCCGGGGAGATGTACGTCCCATGTGGTTATAGCCGGGGAGATGTACGTCCCATGTGGTTATAGCCGGGGAGATGTACGTCCCATGTGGTTATAGCCGCGGAGATGTACGTCCCATGTGGTTATAGCCGGGGAGATGTACGTCCCATGTGGTTATAGCCGCGGAGATGTACGTCCCATGTGGTTATAGCCGGGGAGATGTACGTCCCATGTGGTTATAGCCGGGGAGATGTACGTCCCATGTGGTTATAGCCGGGGAGATGTACGTCCCATGTGGTTATAGCCGGGGAGATGTACGTCCCATGTGGTTATAGCCGGGGAGATGTACGTCCCATGTGGTTATAGTCGCGGAGATGTACTTCCCATGTGGTTATAGCCGGGGAGATGTACGTCCCATGTGGTTATAACCAAGAAAAGGTTACCATATCTGCCATTATTTATCATGGATGATGGGCCGGCGTTTAAACATTTTGCCGACTTACGTTATGATTGTACCATCGAGTGAAAATGTAAGCACCACTATTTGAGATAAATCATCTACAGAAGGGCGGAAGTAAGCAGTGGTAATCTAGCGCGCCGTGCTACTATAACGACAAGCTACCAAATCGACAGAGGTTACCAGAAATGGTAGCACAAGCAAATGCTGTACCTAACATAATGTTGCATATCCGATGCAAATATCAAACTTGTTCCAAGTGTGGCATTGATGCTAACCACTATGGTTGGTAATCGTGTTGCAGGATGTTTGTAACATTCGCTCGTATCCAGGCGTGAGAAGCCAACACTTCGTTGCTACATGCAGTGGGTTATTGGAAAACATGTTTGCAGCCAGTTCATGATCACCTCATCTTTGACCACCATCACAACGTTTGATGTGCATGACCAGATTGCCCGTGTATAACCACAGTGTTTGCACTTCCACTATAATACTTATCATAAAAACTACCTGTACCGTCGTCACAGTTACGATAACTTGCACAGTCTCCACCCACATCACAACAAAATGACCAATCAGTGGCTGCCTCACGGTTACGCCCATAACAAGCTCTATCTATATCTTCAGAGTAACCTCCATCGATCACCTTATTACGCTCTCTATCACGCTGGCAAGTGTCACGTGACGCTCTCGTACTACCCCCAAGCCGACCACGCCCCCTAGCGGATGATAAGCGTGATATGTCGGCAGAACTCTTTGATAAGGGCATACATAGCTTATGTTATGTCAGGAAATAAACTAAAGGCCAGACCTTGAATGATGCATGGTTTAACCCATGACAAGCGATCAATTCAACCAAAATACCTAATAACACAAATTTTGAATAAATCGGCTCGGGGTAGCTTTGTGTCTACCAGCTTGAGTAACGACCATACAGTAGCTAAAACATCAATATAGCCCTACCTGGCGTACTGCAACGTGATCGATCAGTAAATAGTGATCAGTCAAGTACAACATTTAGTGTTCTGATGGTTAGTGCAAGGAGCAACTTCATTCATTCGGGGTTCAAAAGCCAGTAACAACTTGTCCCACTTAATTTGCTTTTGTCTGTTTGTTCACAACAATACCTGATGGTATAACTAAACTAGGCCGGTCGATTCGCGCCTGCTGACTGTAGTATGAAGTTTGTTGGTAATGCTGTTGGTTAAATGCACCGTACAACTAACCCACTGATGCATCATGACAGAGTCGCGTACAGATCACAAAGCTTCGATTGTTGTAACCTGGTCTGTCAGTCGAGCATGGCGGGAATTCCTAAGCCATGGAAATGAGTTTTCTTGTTTAGTTGAACATCATGGAAATCTCTGCAGGAGGAGAAAGATAAAATGCTGAAAAAATAACGCCTTGCTAAAAAGGTAAAGGGGGAACAGAGCACAGATACGATGGAACACCTGCAGCAACAATACATGATACTTAACAGTGTTACATTTGTTGGAATACCGGCAACATTAATACATGAAAACGTAACAGTGTTACATTTGATGGAATACCAGCAACAACAATAAATGAAGACTTAACAGTGTTACATTTGTTGGAATACCGGCAACATTAATACATGAAAACTTAACAGTGTTACATTTGATGGAATACCAGCAACAACAATACATGAAGATTTAACAGTGTTACATTTGATGGAATACCGGCAACAACAATAAATGAAGACTTAACTGTGTTACATTTGATGGAATACCGGCAACATTAATACATGAAAACTTAACAGTGTTACATTTGATGGAATACCAGCAACACAACATACATGAAGATTTAACAGTGTTACATTTGATGGAATACCGGCAACAACAATAAATGAAGACTTAACTGTGTTACATTTGATGGAATACCGGCAACAACAATAAATGAAGACTTAACAGTGTTACATTTGATGGAATACCAGCAACAACAATACATGAAGATTTAACAGTGTTGCATTTGATGGAATACCGGCAACAACAATACCCAAAGTCTAAACATTGCTGCAGTTGATGGAATACCGGAAACGATAATACACGAAGAATGAATATTCATAGAAAGCAAGCATAGGCTTCCCTTCCATCCAATTCAAAAGACAGTTTTATTGCCAAAATTATTATGGAGATGTTGATTGTCATAAATAAGAAGCTGTGTGCATAAGTCTTTCGGTTATATCCGCAATATAGTGCTGCATTTATTGATTGATAAGTGACTTCTTGAACTGTAGCTAAACGCTAGCATGAGTTATGGAAGCTCGATGTTGACAAATGAGCACCAGTGATTGTAGGGTACGAGTGGTGGTAGTGGGTGGGACGAATGGTTGTAGTGGGCGGAACGAATGGTTGTAGTGGGTGGGACGAATGGTTGTAGTGGGCGGAACGAATGGTTGTAGTGGGTGGAACGAATGGTTGTAGTGGGTGGGACGAATGATGGTAGTGGGCGGGACGAATGGTGGAAGTGGGTGGGACGAATGATGGTAGTGGGCGGGACGAATTGGAGGGGGAAATTTCTAGGTTACTGAGTATTGAATCAATTGCTAGAGTGAGAGAGAGCGATATATATATACTGACCAATCAGTACCCGGCATCTTGTAGACACACTGACCAATCAGTACCCGGCATCTTGTAGGCACACTAACCAATCAGTACCCGGAATCTTGTAGACACACCGACCAATCAGTACCCGGCATCTTGTAGACACACTGACCAATCAGTACCCGGCATCTTGCAGACACACAGACCAATCAGTACCCGGCATCTTGTAGACACACTGACCAATCAGTACCCGGCATCTTGTAGACACACTGACCAATCAGTACCCGGCATCTTGTAGACACACTGACCACTCTGTACCCGGCATCTTGTAGACACACTGACCAATCAGTACCCGGCATCTTGTAGACACACTGACCAATCAGTACCCGGCATCTTGTAGACACACTGACCAATCAGTACCCGGCATCTTGTAGACACACTGACCAATCAGTACCCGGCATCTTGTAGACACACTGACCAATCAGTACCCGGCATCTTGTAGACACACTGACCAATCACTACCCCGGATCGTGTAGACACACATTGGCATAAGGGTTAGTGTGTGTGCCATTCTGGGTTGTAGAGCTGCACCGATGCGACCCGTGACTCATTTAAGCACAATGAGTTGATGATGTCACCGACTGAGAATGCCCAGACCCACTCACAGCCACGTGACATCAAATGGCGATTGATAGGGTGCGGCACGGGGTCATTTGGAAAGAATCATGTCTGTTTGGAATCCGATTAGGACGTCTCCATGAGTAAACAGTGGGGAAAGCTACTTATTGCTCCAGTTTGGGAGATAGCCGCCGTTATATTGCTGTCAACGGGACTCCAGAGAAGAGAGGCTGTGTGTCTCTGCTGCATTAATCAGGACCAGGTAAACTCGCACCTGTAGCGCACCGTGATCTAGCCATGATAAATGATACGACTCATTAAATGACTTTATGCCATGTCACATATCACGGACGGATTATGGAGCCCTATTGAACAAGCCTAACTATTGAGTAAAAGCTGTCTGCAGCACAATTATTCGCTGTGCCTAAATAGATGGAAAAAATGACAAACTCAGTCTACGATAGCTACAGCCAAGCAGGCGTCATAATGACGTCATCAACACAGCAGCAGTCACAAATAACAGATCCACAATGGATGAAAATGTGATCGCTATAGGTCAGAGATGGGGCATCCAATATGCCTTCCACATTACGCACGGCATCTAAGCGGTTTACTGTACGCAAAGAACATCCTGTTTCTGTAGAAGAGGCTGGTCTGTACTCCATAGTGCCTCATTCACTAATATGGCGCCATCTGTAAAACACTACTGATCGAGCGGATACGCGCGGAGCGCCCATTGCGCAGACACGTGGTATTCAATGGATCATCTAAAGCCACTTGGTGCAAAACGATTGAAGGCAAGTGAATGCTCCCAAGAGCAAAACCCCGCAACAGCTTTCTATATTCATATAATCACGATTTCATATTATAAACACCGCTCAATAGCACATATAATCTCCAATTAGCTACGCTGCAAACAAAGTTCCGCATCAATGAAGGGATGGCTGCTGCAAATATAATACAGATGTAGACAGACATATATTGCCCAGTGAGATCGCCAGCATACTGACTAACGTACCCGTAATGACGACAAGCAGTGTAGACATGTCGTTATAAACGTCAACGTTATGACCGTGTAAATAACAGTAAACGCTAGAAGTAATCTCTCTCCATCAGATGGAATATAACAAAAGCGACTATTAAAAGAGTTATTATAGAAGTTAAAGCGACTAGTAAGCGTGTACAGCGATGCTAGCTGCTGTAAGAGGTCTGCGCTAGTTAACAGTGCATGTTTGTCATAGATGGCATCATACGCCAAGTGACGTCATCGCCACGTGGTATCATTTTGGATGTGACATCATCCATTTTACCAAGCCACACACATGCAAGTCTCGAACTCTCTTTGATGTGCTTATATAACACATACACACGACGACAACGCTATCAGATCCATGCAGACATAGCCACAATATGTTGTACAGGATAGGAATTAGGACCACGTCAACCAGGAGAACCGACAAGTTGACGTCATGTTTCCATAACCTGATAACTGACATATTCAAACCAGTGCCTTCTTTCATATTCCATGTTGAACGCTGGTATTCTTATAAACGCTCTCCATGGTTGACCACAATAGCGCAGCGCAGACTTAATAATTACCTGATAAAATACATATAAAGGTTTCTGATGTTGTCCAAACACACGTGACTTGATGGGTCGCATATCAATGAATCATCTTTAATATTATATCACAGGTGTTCAAGCTGGACAAAGTGGGATGGCAGTTATAATGTAGTTCGCTTACGAATTGGGAAAAAAACAGTGGCGAAAAATGCGTAGCAATTATCTACAACTGCATACATTGTTACTGGGATTTCAAGTCAATGTTAAGACTCATTGCATAGGGTAATCACTAGTCATCGGCACATTTCAGCGGGTGCTTGATGTGATAACGATGGCTGCTCGATAATCAAGACTACGCCGCGGTTTCAAATGTGCTATTTGCATGATGCATTTTTGAGTGTCATCTCTGGAGTCATTGCTGTCTGTCATCAATACTGCGACACCAAGCCGCGACGTTCGTCTCCATTAAAGTCAAATAGACGGGTTCATCAATCGAGCTATTGCTTTGACGTGCCGCCTGGAAATGATGAACGAAATGGGTCATCATTTGTTGAACAAACGTTATGATAACGGAGTAAATTGCAGACCGGAAGCGCGGGTAGAGCAATAGGCGTGCTTATGCTCTTAGAATGGAGAGGAGACTTACCGGATACAACATAATCTCATTGTGTTCCGTTTGGGCCAGAGGCAACGAATGGCTCACTACAAGGCTTAACTACCCAAACACCCAGCGAATCAAGGGCCCGCCGGGGACGCGCCTAGTAGGCGACAACACAGATGCTACGGTATACAAGTATAACAATGACCCTCATTCATCAAAGTAGATATATGTCCTTACTGTTGAAAGTCATTTAATAGAGAAGTATTTCCACACTCTACGCAACAACTGAGGGGCTGTTTGTCAAATTCAACAAAATAATAAGATGGTCTGGAATATTGCGCTACCCGGATGATTTAAGGCGGATTGTATACCACCCTTTGAGCGGAGGATAGAAGAAACCAATGTCAAACTTATATGGCTGTAAACTATACTTATGTGTGCTGGAATATGGGCTTACAAATAAACATATGAACAGCATAGTTCGAACTTCAGATGGTGATTAAATAAGCACGCAAGGTGCAAAATAAGCTACCCATGATGATTGGACCAGCTTGTCAGGTGCACGATAAGCTACCCATGATGATTGGACAAGCTTGTCAGGTGCAAGATAAGCTACCCATGATGATTGGACAAGCTTGTCAGGTGCAAGATAAGCTACCCATGATGATTGGACAAGCTTATCAGGTGCAAGATAAGCTACCCATGATGATTAGACCAGCTTGCCAGGTCCAAGACAAGCTACCCATGATGATTGGACCAGCTTGCCAGGTCCAAGACAAGCTACCCATGGTGATTGGACCAGCTTGCCAGGTGCAAGACAAGCTACCCATGATGATTGGACAAGCTTGTCAGGTGCAAGATAAGCTACCCATGATGATTGGACCAGCTTGCCAGGTCCAAGACAAGCTACCCATGATGATTGGACCAGCTTGCCAGGTCCAAGACAAGCTACCCATGGTGATTGGACCAGCTTGCCAGGTGCAAGACAAGCTACCCATGATGATTGGACCATCTTGCCAGGTGTCTCGCTCATTTGGCTGTTTGCAGCTTACCTTTACTCTAGTGTCCTGGGTCTACTGTAATGTTCTCCATCGCCATCAACCAGTCGCTTATCTCATCGTCTCACTTACATGTAAACTAATACTATAGCTCCTCCATCCCAGGTATCCAGGTAACCTGCGTGGATTTTAAAAATGAGACCATAGTTCAATTATCGGCCTAGAATAGCAATGTCGCATCGACTCCCAAAGCTTCGGTTCAGTAAAGGTTTGAGTCGGTTATAATGCGTCAGTGTTAAATCACACAGGGCAGACATCATGCGGACTAGCATTCCATCGTGTTCAATGTGATCCGCTGGTAACGCGCTGATCACCCTACACGCGGGTGGAGAGCAAGCAACTTTTCCATTCTTATACTGTCATACTGTCATTTTAAACGCGCGTCAGTTGGGGCGGTCATGATGGTCTAAGTACTGCGGTGTCGCCACCTGGTGCGCTGCTCTGAGAAGCTCAGCAACGATACTCAATACTTAGTTTAACGCAATTAGGTCCTCGGTCAGTTGGAGTAATATGTTCGGTAGTTCGAAAGATACTATTGAACCGTTAAAGCTTTTCGTCATCTTGTGGCTAAGCATTGAATTAAGCGTCAATTCGAGCGGCTGCTGAAGCCAACGATTCTGCACGGCGTGACCCGATGTCATCTCATATCACTATAGCAACGAGGGTAGACCTGGTGACAGTTGATTAGCGCGCCGAGCTTGTCACTAATGTCATGGATTAAGTGCACCACAAACCACCTGGTACCACGTGACAGAGTCAAGCGCTGATCGATGGAATGTGGTTCGTTGAGCACACTCCACCAACAGATCATGTACAGTGGTTCTGGGGGAGCCGAGGGACATCTCCGGAATCCCGCTCGGAATCCCGCACCGAATCCCGCTCGGAATCCCGCACCGAATCCTGCTCGGAATCCGGAATCCCGCTCGGATTAACAGAGGCCTTTATCGAAATTAACCAGCCATGGAAATAAGTCGCCCAATTGATCGGTTAGAATTTGATGTGCTCGGCATTTTGAAATCGGTACCACGGTACGTCGGGTGCTGAATGAGAGAGAATTAGTCAGAAAGAGGTATATGAATACGGGATGGGTTCCATAATTCGATGAAGCTATTTCTAAGTGAGAACTGTGAGAGGTAAAAAGCATGGCGGCGGACGCCTTTTCTTGGTGTCTGCTGTACAAACGGCGAGTTTAACCTTGACGGGTATCTATTCTGGGCTAATGACAATCATCCTATGTACATCTTGATGACTGCGAGTGGACTTTTCACGTGATGGTCTTTCCCGACAAACATGTGCAGACAATACTATAGCATTGGTTCACTGAGTTTGTCGATGTCGTATTAGCCCCGGTGTACAAGGCAACTTCAACATATATCCATGCTACGACAAGTGCAGTGGGGATCAAAGCGGTACACATGTATGTCAGCGGTGTGAGGAACAATACTTATTATGGAAGCTTCAGAACGTATCCAAGTTGACACTCTGTGCAACAATACTTATTATGGAAGCTTCAGAACGTGTCCAAGTTGACACTCTGTGCATCAATACTTAATACGGAAGCTTCAGAACGTGTCCAAGTTGATACTCTGTGTGACAATACTTATTATTGAAGCTTCAGAACGTGTCCAAGTTGACACTCTGTGTAACAATACTTGTTATGGAAGCTTCAGAACGTGTCCAAGTTGACACTCTGTGTAACAATACTTATTATGGAAGCTTCAGAACGTGTCCAAGTTGACACTCTGTGTAACAATACTTATTATGGAAGCTTCAGAACGTGTCCAAGTTGACACTCTGTGTAACAATACTTATTATGGAAGCTTCAGAACGTGTCAAAGTTGACACTCTGTGTAACAGTACTTATTATGAAAGCTTCAGAACGTATCCAAGTTGACACTCTGTGCAACAATACTTATTATGGAAGCTTCAGAACGTGTCCAAGTTGACACTCTGTGCATCAATACTTAATACGGAAGCTTCAGAACGTGCCCAAGTTGATACTCTGTGTGACAATACATATTATTGAAGCTTCAGAACGTGTCCAAGTTGACACTCTGTGTAACAATACTTATTATGGAAGCTTCAGAACGTGTCCAAGTTGACACTCTGTGTAACAATACTTATTATGGAAGCTTCAGAACGTGTCCAAGTTGACACTCTGTGTAACAATACTTATTATGGAAGTTTCAGAACGTGTCCAAGTTGACACTCTGTGTGACAATACTTATTATGGAAGTTTCAGAACGTGTCCAAGTTGACACTCTGTATGACAATACTTAATACGGAAGCTTCAGAACGTGTCCAAGTTGACACTCTGTGTAACAATACTTATTATGGAAGCTTCAGAACGTGTCCAAGTTGTCACTCTGTGTAACAATACTTATTATGGAAGTTTCAGAACGTGTCCAAGTTGACACTCTGTGTGACAATACTTATTATTGAAGTTTCAGAACGTGTCCAAGTTGACACTCTGTGTGACAATACTTATTATGGAAGCTTCAGAACGTGTCCAAGTTGACACTCTGTGTAACAATACTTATTATGGAAGTTTCAGAACGTGTCCAAGTTGACACTCTGTGTGACAATACTTATTATTGAAGTTTCAGAACGTGTCCAAGTTGACACTCTGTGTGACAATACTTAATACGGAAGCTACGTAACTTGTCGACGTTTACAGTGTTCCTCAGGAGGCTGCACAGGGAAGTTACGGTACTTATCCTCATATACACTGTCAATCGTATATACTACGAATCGTATATACTATGAATGCGATTCTAAACTGGGAAGCTATGGATTTAATCCACGTTGTCACTTCCGAGTTACAGCAATAAGCAGGGAAACTAAGGAACATTTCAGGTAAGCTACAGAGCCTATCCACGCTGATTATGTCTTGACTAGGTAAGCTACGGAAGTTAGAAGATACTGCGTTACCAGGCAAATACTAAGCATATACCAGATGATCAAGTTAGGTAGACCACTCTGTAGCTGGAGGCTGGGTCCTGATAACCTCCTGGGTTGCCGCCTTTACGCAGACTACGGACGGGATCAAACGTTTCTTCGATCCTCACAACACTTCACAGAGTATATTGACGCATCAGACCAAATGAATCGCGCGGTACATGCGTCGTTAGCAAACGAAATGTTAAGTATTAGAGACGTATACTCACAATAAAGACGAACTTGCTGTAATGCGGCCTATACGTCCCACGCGCATATCAGCTGTAATAATGCCTCCATTAAGCAGCCAGCCTTCCCCAGAATCTCACTCGCTGTGTTTACAAACTCACCACAATAACACCCGCTCACGGCGCGCTTACCCTAGCGTCGTCAACGTTTTGCGGCGTGCATTGCATATTTTTGATTCCACCGATTTTTAACAAGAGCTAATAGACGCCACGGCTGCGTACACGCACCGTCAACATGGATGGTGAACACGAACGCTTCTCCGAGGGTGCACAGTTGCAATTCATACGTAATAACTTGGAATTCATTCGCTTCAATTCGAAATTCATTGGCAGCAATCTAATTTGTTCAGGGACAAATGGGTTTGTTGCAGTAGGCGCTCACTCAATATAAATAGAAGCATCTCGGGACCAGGTCACAAGTTGCTCCATATTTCCTATCGCATTCTATCATGGTTCTCTGTCATCTGCCACCTGTGCCGCTCAACCTCGGGGATAACTCCGCGAAGGAGTTGATGATATTGTTTTGCTATCAGACTTGACGATTAAGCAGACGGCGTCCCCAGAGGCTGACAAAGCACAGTCCTCTGAAGGTCGGCCTATAGACGAGCCGTCATCCTCCACAGCCGCTCTCATGTGTAAGCCAGACTCCCGCTATAAAGGTCATCCCCAATGTGTAAGCCAGACTCCCGCTATAACGGTCATCCCCAATGTGTAAGCCAGATTCCCGCTATAACGGTCATCCCCAATGTGTAAGCCAGACTACTGCTATAACGGTCATCCCCAATGTGTAAGCCAGACTCCCGCTATAACGGTCATCCCCAATGTGTAAGCCAGACTACTGCTATAACGGTCATCCCTCATGTGTAAGCCAGACTCCCGCTATAACGGCCATACCTCATGTGTAAGCCAGACTCCCGCTATAACGGTCATCTCTCCTGTGTAAGCCAGACTCCCGCTATAACGGCCATCTCCCATGTGTAAGCCGGACTCCCGCTATACCGGTCATCCCTCATGTGTAAGCCAGACTCCCGCTATAACGGTCATGCCTGATGTACGGTAGCAGAAAGGAGGAATGACGTGTGTATTGTGGGCAGCCTGTAACTACTAGTGTAAGTATGTGTTTGCATGGTAGGATGGTATAGGTGACTAGCTGACTTCTATTGTGCGGGTTGGCTTCAGAGAAACGGCTGCAGCAGAGTGGGCAGCTAACGGCAACATGTGCACGCTATCTAACTATCGCTTGCTATTATGCAGCCCGAGTGCATTGAACAATCAATACTTGGTTTGTTACATCAACACTAAGAAGTCTGCTGCTTTCTGATGATTAAATGAACCCATAGCTTAATTCAATGCTACTTTATTGACTTAAACCCTGAGTGATGGGCAGCTGAGACAGCTACGGCGGGAATTATCAATGGAAGCGTTCTGATAGATATCAAGCAGGGACCAGGCAGCGGCTGCTCAAGGCAGATGTATGGCTAATCCGTGAGACAGAATATATACCAAGATAATGATGGTGAAAAGCAGGAGCCAATGGACGCCATCCTAGGAAGCAGGATCATACAATGCTTTAACAGCATCTCTCTCTTTCTCTCTTTCTCATTCGCTCTCTGTTTCTCTTTATTTCTCTCATTCTTTCTCTCACTCAATCTCTCTCGCTCTCTATCTCGCTATCTCTCCCTCACTTTCTCTTTCATTCTCTCTCTCTCACACTGTATTTCCCTCATGCTCTCTCTATCTCTCTCTTTCTCTCTCTCTTTTTCTCTCTCTCTTTCTCTCTCTCTCTCTCTCTCTCTCTCTCTCTCTCTCTCTCTCTCTCGCTCTCTCTCTCTCTATATATCTATATATATATATATATATATATATATATATATATATATATATATATATATATATATATATATATATATATATATCTATATAGATATATATATATATATATATCTCTATATATATCTCTATATATATA
The DNA here is from genome assembly GCA_034190875.2 of Urechis unicinctus. Lineage (NCBI taxonomy): Eukaryota > Metazoa > Annelida > Polychaeta > Xenopneusta > Urechidae > Urechis > Urechis unicinctus. The sequence goes on along the minus strand of CM067358.1, from coordinate 4,888,736 downwards.
TATATATATATATATATATATATATATATATATATATATATCTCTATATATATATATATATATATATATATATATATATATATATATATGTATATCGCTACCTCTCTCTCTCTCTCTCTCTCTCTGGGGATGGAGGCTGTGGGGGTGTCGCGGATGAGTTGGCGGGTCAGTGGACAGTTACTAGATTACTCCTGAACTATAGCTTAGTGTAAGGTGTAATAGGTGGGATGTCTTCTAAAGCACTCGCGAAACGGGCGACGGGTTAACGCAGCCAATCTGCATCGTCCATTAACCAGTCCATCTTACCAACGCGAGCAGCTGCAAGCCAGCATTTCTCACCGGAGCAGTAAAATGTGTCCTTGCTGAAGCGGGTTGCCTATTGATTGCAATGCAGTGGTCGACGACCGCATGGTCACCAAAAGCATGCCGCCTTCACGTGCATACGCCCAGAGGTGGCTGGTTAGGGTCAAATTCAGGTACTGCACCTGTATATCCCACGTGAATTAGGTTGTCATATCCCACCCTAATTAGGTTGTCATATCCAACCTGAATTAGGTTGTCATATCCCACCTGAATTAGGTTGTCATATCCCACCTGAATTAGGTTGTAATATCCCACCTGAATTAGGTTGTCATATCCCACCTGAATTAGGTTGTCATATCCCACCTGAATTAGGTTGTCATGTCCCACCTGAATTAGGTTGTCATATCCCACCTCAATTGAGTGTTCGCATCCCACCTGAATGAGCCCTACTCACGACACCTGTCTGTAGTAACCATACGACACCTGTCTCAGGTTGTCATGCGACACCTGTCTAAGGTTGTCATGCGACACCTGTCTCAGGTTGTCATACATCACCTGTCTAAAGTAACCACACATAACCTGTCTGAGGTAACAACACGACACGTGTCTGAGGTAACAACACGACACGTGTCTGAGGTAACAACACGACACGTGTCTGAGGTAACAACACGACACGTGTCTGAGGTAACAGCACGACACGTGTCTGAGGAAACGACACGACACATGTCTGAGGTAACAACGCGACACCTGACTGAGGTAACCATACAACACCTGCCTCAGGTTGTCATGCGACACCTGTCTGAGGAATCAATACGACACCTGTCTGAGGTAACCATACTACACCTATCTGAGGTAACAATACGACACGTGTCTGAGGTAACAATACGACACGTGTCTGAGGAAACGACACGACACATGTCTGAGGTAACAACGCGACACCTGACTGAGGTAACCATACAACACTTGCCTCAGGTTGTCATGCGACACCTGTCTGAGGAATCAATACGACACCTGTCTGAGGTAACCATACTACACCTATCTGAGGTAACAATACGACACCTGTCTGAGGTAACAACACGACACCTGTCTGAGGTAACAACACGACACCTGTCTGAGGTAACCATACGACACCTGTCTCAGGTTGTCATACATCACCTGTCTAAGGTAACCACACCTCACCTGTCTAAGGTAACCACACCTCACCTGTCTAAGGTAACCACACCTCACCTGTCTAAGGTAACCACACCTCACCTGTCTAAGGTAACCACACCTCACCTGTCTAAGGTAACCACCCATATGAGATTATCATACGATACTTGCCCGAGGTTTTAATTTCTCACCTGTATGATATCGCACCATACCTGTATGAGATTGTTACTTAGGGCCTACATACAAAATCGACTCTCGTTCTGTGAGGATTTCCTTTTTCAGCGTAGCAGCAATTTAATCTTTAGGCCCAATTAGAACGTTCTTTGATCTATCAGAGTTGCGTGTCTTGAATGAAAGGATGACTTGGAAATCCGCAGCATTCGTGAATTGTCTGGCGACTGTATCTTACCTCCACAAGTATGGCTATTGTTTATTTACGGTCGCTTAGTACGACAAGGTTAAAACATCATCACTTACGCAAACATCCGCACTATCAGGGCATTTGTCCTGTCTTGGCGTATCCACCGTCACGAGACCAGTGCAGTCACAGCATCCACACTGTCCTGGTCACCGCTATATGTATCAATCTACAACGTCACCTTAACAATCTTCACCGTCACATGAACAATACCACCATTCCTCAATCTACACCGTCACCTTAACAATACCGCAATTCCTCAATCTACACCGTCACAATAACAATACCGCCATTCCTCAATCTACACCGTCACCTTAACAATACCGCCATTCCTCAATCTACACCGTCACAATAACAATACCGCCATTCCTCAATCAACACCGTCACATAAACAATACCGCCATTCCTCAATCAACACCGTCACCTTAACAATACCGCCATTCCTCAATCTACACCGTTACAATAACAATACCGCCATTCCTCCATCTACACCGTCACAATAACAATACCGCCATTCCTCAATCAACACCGTCACCTTAACAGTACCGCCATTCCTCAATCAACACCGTCACCTTAACAGTACCGCCATTCCTCAATCAACACCGTCACCTCAACAGTACCGCCATTCCTCAATCAACACCGTCACCTTAACAGTACCGCCATTCCTCAATCAACACCGTCACCTCAACAGTACCGCCATTCCTCAATCAACACCGTCACCTTAACAGTACCGCCATTCCTCAATCAACACCGTCACAATAACAATACCGCCATTCCTCCACCTACACCGTCACAATAACAATACCGCCATTCCTCAATCAACACCGTCACCTTAACAGTACCGCCATTCCTCAATCAACACCGTCACAATAACAATACCGCCATTCCTCCATCTACACCGTCACAATAACAATACCGCCATTCCTCAATCAACACCGTCACAATAACAATACCGCCATTCCTCCATCTACACCGTCACAATAACAATACCGCCATTCCTCAATCAACACCGTCACCTCAACACTCGTCAATAGGCCAAAACCGTCGATGCATTTACTACGACAGAACAACATGAACGGTTTTCATTATTACTATCATGGCATTCACAATGACAGATTAACAAGAACGGTTTTCATTAACACTGTCATGACATTCACAATGACAGTTTAACAGGAACGGTTTTCATTAACTCGACATCAACATCGTCACGGCATCATCATCTGTATAATATAATCACCGCATCATCACGCACGGATCGTCACACCATCATCATCGGATCTGCATATATCTGTATATAGCACGGATCGTCACCGCATCATCATCTGTATAATAGCACGGATCGTCACGGCATCATCATCTGTATAATAGCACGGACGGATCGTATAATAGCACGGCATCATCATCTGTATAATAGCACGGATCGTCACCGCATCATCATCTGTATAATAGCACGGATCGTCACCGCATCATCATCTGTATAATAGCACGGATCGTCACGGCATCATCATCTGTATAATAGCACGGATCGTCACGGCATCATCATCTGTATAATAGCACGGATCGTCACGGGCACCGCATCATCATCTGTATAATAGCACGGATCGTCACGGCATCATCATCTGTATAATAGCACGGATCGTCACGGCATCATCATCTGTATAATAGCACGGATCGTCACCGCATCACCACCGTCTAAGCAAAACCTTATAGATAAGCCAAGAGAACTCACTCCTGACGAAATGTGTGAACACGCCACTTGTCTTCAGCGCGCTGTTTGTCATAACGTTTATCTTAAAACCACGTGTAAAATTGGAGGCGCGGTCGTCTCGACTAATAAGATGCCTCCATTCCTTCAACACAAACAACAGTCCGATGAGCTTTTGTTTATTTGATGCTAGCGCCACATGACGGTGGGCGTGCTGGAAAAAGTCAGTTGGAACGAGCCCTCTCAGTGAAGATATAAGCTGTTTGCTGTAACTAGTAAAAGGCTGCTCCAACAGCTACCCTGTTACTAAATCAATCCATGGCATTTACACTATTACTTAATCAATCAATGGCATTTAGACTATTACTTAATCAATCAATGGCATTTACACTGTTACTAAATCTATTCATGGCATTTACACTGTTACTAAATCAATCCATGGCATTTAAACTGTTACTAAATCCATCCATGGCATTTACACTGTTACTAAATCAATCCATGGCATTTACACTGTTGCTATATGAATCAATGGCATTTACACTGTTACTAAATCAATCCATAGCAATTACACTGTTACTAAATCAATCCATGGCATTTAAACTGTCACTAAATCAATCCATGGCATTAACACTGTTACTATATAAATCCATGGCAATTACACTGTTACCAAATCAATCCATGGCATTTGCACTGTTACTAAATCAATCCATGGCATAAATCACATGGTTAACACTGTTACTAAATCAATCCATGGCATTTACACTGTTACTAAATCAATCCATGGCATTTACACTGTTACTAAATCAATCTATGGCATTTACACTGTTACTAAATCAATCCATGGCATTTACACTGTTACTATATGAATCCACGGCATTTACACTGTTGCTAAATCAATCCATGGCATTTACACTGTTACTAAATCAATCCATGGCATTAACACTGTTACTAAATCAATCCATGGCATTAACACTGTTACTAAATCAATTCATTGCATTTACACTGTTACTAAATCAATCCATGGCATTTACACTGTTACTAAATCAATCCATGGCATTTACATTGTTACTAAATAAATCCATGGCATTTACATTGTTACTAAATCAATCCATGGCATTTACACTGTTACTAAATCAATCCATGGCATTAACACTGTTACTAAATCAATCCATGGCATTTACACTGTTACTAAATCAATCCATGGCATTAATACTGTTTCTAAATCAATCCATGGCATTTATACTGTTACTAAATCAATCCATGGCATTTACATTGTTACTAAATCAATCCATGGCATTTACACTGTTACTAAATCAATCCATGGCATTTACACTGTTACTACATCATCAAAACCATATCTTCATGTGTGTCACATGGTAGCGTCCATATCGGAACCAAAACATGGACTAAAAAGCATAGCATAAACAACAGTGAAACGCAGTTTAAAACCTCTTTAGCAGAGATGTAGCATGGCGAACCATCAAAGCGATTATCAGTCCTGGACATTTGCGCCTTGTGAGTGATGCTCGAAGCATTTGTGCTTCGTAGCAGCTACTGCGGAGTTTTGCCTACTTGATTCACGACGCTCTTGCATTTGATGGCCCAAGGTTTGCCGCGCGTCGTGGGTTATGCTACCAGATTGCCGACGTAGCCGTCAAAACGTGCCGGCATGACAGCGGTTTTATACCGTGATGTCTGGCGACTTCTGTGGAAGGATCGGGGGCGATTTCAATCTTACTGTGGCTGGTTAAAGGCCAGCGGTGATGCACAGTAGCACGAGATGGTGTCGGGAGCAATAGATAATGATTAAAGGATGCTATGTCTGATGTTATCTGACCCAGGTTTAGTCAAAATCATCATGATATAATGACGAAGATGATGATAATGATGATGATAGAAATGATTAAGATTAATAATGATGGTAATTGTAATCATGACGATAATGATGATAATGATAGTGATTGTTACGATGATGACAATGATGATTGCGATTCCCATCATATACATGCTGCAAGCGTCATGATTGCCAGACATCACCTATATTATCACAATTGCTATTTTTAGCATCATCCTCATCGTTATAATCATCATCATCATCATCATGACTATCACCACCGACCTCATCACAGTCACGGTCTGTATCATCACCATGACACCTACCCTATATTTAGATCCGTCAGTAGCGCCTTTAATAGCGTCGCTAAATCCCCACACGACCATCTGACCGTAAATCACTTTAACCTGTGTCCTAATGGCGCCCCCTAATGGTAGCCAGCCATAACAGCCAAATGCTCAATATATTTTGCACCTGTCTTTGAATAAGGCTCGCGAAAACCCAACTCCAAAGCTGCACTTCGTGACGTCACCAGCTACGCCACGGCATCTCCTGTTGTTAGTATGGCATTATGACAGATAAGGCTATTGGTAACGGCACTAATCGGTAAGTGCGCGCGCATTCAACAACACAATAGCATGAATCGTTGATTCAGACGCTAAGTATGAGTATTCGGGTGAGCCATACAACACTGTTCATTGCAAAATATAACCTTATTGGGCAATAACAGGAATAAGAACTTAATGGAATAGTAATGACTGTCATAAAGCTGGGTATATCAGGTGTTAGATTCCTCGCTGAATCTATTACCTGATCAGCCACTGCGTGACGGGCTATGGTGTAATCAGTGATTCATTGCGTCTCGAGGCATAAAACAACCTTAACTAAAAGAGAAGAACAAAGAGGTCATCTCTGGCGAGACTGACCCCGGAAATGGTTGGTAAAGACGCGTGAACGCTGATTGGACAGCACCACGCGACTCGTCTTCCGGTAGGGAGACCGCCAGTGTAAGCTGTGCCTCCCTAGTCTATTGAACTTAGCGAGTCGACTACTGCAATAATACGACATGTACCTACTGCTACACAATGCGACTTCCGGTACCACATAATACATCCGGTACCACGTACCGCATGCTACACGACCAATCGTCTGCAAGCCAATGCTAATTCCGGTGACCTTTGAATATTTGGTTCCAAGGTCACATAATCAGCGATAATTACCAAAAGGTAACGTTATCAAGACACCAATTACAGGTGCTCTTAACATCGCATAGCAGTACATACATTATCACATGCAAAATATCAAATGGAACACGTCAAATCGGATTACCTGAAGACGTCGTCAGGAATGTTGTCTTCGTTTTCAAACATTCGGGTCCGTAGGTGAGGGGTTTATACACAGCATCTACGTTGCTTAGCAACAACGACAGGTTTAAAACAGCATAGCCTCTGTATTCCAACAATAATCCAATGACATTTATGAGTCGTCAGGGGCAGAGACTCCCAGGACGGAGGCTGCGGCTGCTAATCCGGGATGGCAGCTTTCCAATGACCGTAGCGGCATCGACGCACATCCAGTCAACTCAATCATAACGTTGCCGCTTGTTTCCAAACATATTCACTGCTAATTATCATGGGCAAATTCGTGGGAAAAACGTTTTGCAGTTAGCCTGGGTATTTTTCTGTATCCGCGGTTGCGGTGTGATTAAAAGTACGCGGGTGAGATATGGCGCTTCCCAGAATGCGTCCTAACCACGCAAGGGTTAATGTCATCAACAGCGATGGCTGGAGGTCATTTCAGTCTGAAAAGCAGCGAGAAAAGACAACCGTGACGTAGAGCGTGGAGCGATGCCAGTAAGCACAGCGTCTTGTTGTCTTGTTTGCGCCTACTCGTCACGTCACACGTGCCGTTTGGTTCCCGCCAGGTACGTCGATTTCTCAGCGACTGGTTTGTGCGATTTGTCTGGCTTCCGGTAGGGTGTTGGATATCATGCAGTTGGCTCCAGATACTTCAGTGCTTGATCTGAATATTACCAGTGCATCTTTCCTCGGCGTCCTCTTTGCTTCACACCAGGACCATTTACCATTACTAACGACTGCTGTCATCATGATAAACGCCGACACAAATCAAGACTCTTCGAATTTCTTGACTGAACAACGTGTAGAGCAACCAAGGCTTTAATATATCTTACATGCGGCACCTCAATTCACCTGCTCATTTGAGTTCTATTCACCGAGCGAAATTAAAACCTCTATTGTTGTGACGGCGTGTGTATCCATGCCTGTTGCATGTAGCATCATGAAGACACCTGGTCACACCTTGCCGGTTCCTGCATGGCTGTCAATGACCTCAGATTCTCTGAGCTATAGCCGCGCTCACCAATCAATGTAATTATCCGCCGACAGCATGTCTGTACTAACCCGCCATATACCTATCGCACAAGTCACTTGTGTTGATATCAGAAGCCTCTCTAAATCACGCCATGAAGAACCTCGGATGAAGATATGGTCGTCTAATTGACTAACCTTGAGATATGTAGCCTTATTCCCTAGGCCTGGTACCCCAGCTGAGGCTGATCGTCACAGCTAATGCCACGGTGTGGAAAGCATATCCTCCGCCTCCTACGCCCCATACAAGTGGCTCTACCACGTAATGGCCACTTGTGCACCACTTTAGAAAACGACTTCTCAAACGCGCGTGCAACGGAATAAATTGTTCCCGTGAAGACATTTAATTAAATGTTTTTATTTCTTCATCGTTTGTTTTCCTTTGAGGTGTCGATAGTGCTAACCGGAAGCTGATAACCGGGTGATGCGAATCCATGAACCGGAAGTTACATAGCAAATCAGCGTCGATAAAACTTAGTAACTGGTCGAGCGATTAGTGTTGCTCCGTGTTCATCCATCGATCCACGTTGATCATCTGAAGGCTATAGACATCCAAGTGATTCTTGTAACTCTCCGAGCCAAACACCGAGGCCTCGTTCATCCAGCGTGAGGGCTATTGAATTGGCTGCAATAGCCGGCTTTGGCCTAGCATTGATTTTAAATGGCTCTGTGATAAAGGGCGGTGAGAAATGCTGGGGTACGGAGACTGCCGAGTTGATTTTTCAGCATCTTCATCAAGCTTTCTCCATCACCCACTCAGTCTCCCAACCGCCTATCAATACAAAGTTATCTGTGCTTGTACATTTCGTCATAAATATTTGCCTCTTCATGTTGCGATCCCTCAAGTCGGTTGTCACAAAGAATCGAGGCTTAACTTGAATGACATTGATGTTAATTAAAACCGCCATGACGTGAATGGAAGTCCGCCGGACTCCTGAGCGAACGCGCCACAGGAATGTCGCTAAAAAGGAGGTTTTGCATGTCTCAGTATGCAACATATTATAACAGAGGGATGCGATTTCGCAGAGTAATATATTTGGCTGCCTGAAACCTGCATTTGGCCGAGTCGTTCGAAGAAGGTGCAGTACTATGCATGATTGTATGTATGTATGTATGTATGTATGTATGTATGTATGTATGTATGTATGTATGTATGTATGTATGTATGTATGTATGTATGTATGTATGTATGTATGTATGTATGTATGTATGCATGCATGAATGTATGTGTGTAAGCATGAATGTATGAAAGTTTTAATGTATACATGTATGTATTAATGTATGTGTGTATGTTTGCATTTTCGTAAGTATATATGTGTATATATGTATGTATGTATATATCCATGTATATATGTATGTATGTATGTATGTATGCTTGTATGCATGTATATTTGTATGTATGTATTTGTGTATGTATATACGTATTTATGAATATATGATGCATGTATGTATGTATGTTTATGTGTATGTACGCATGTATTTGGGTAGTTATATATAGATCTTGGTTTCTATTCATGTGTGTATTGGACTATAAGCTGATAAGGCTTAATGTGTGCTAGTACTAGGAGTTGCAAATATTTGCTAAGCTGTTCCTAAATTAATTGCTATCGGAATATGACACGAATTGACCTTCCACGGCTCCCAGACCCGTATTGACCTACCACCGACTATCTGCATCACAAAATACCCCTTAAATGCAATGTGCTGTCAGTCTCACTTATATGAGCAAATTCCTCATGGGCAGTCGTATCCACCAGAGCACGGAAAAAGTGAATTGCTCCAGAGAGTCAGTAGGACTCTTTCTGCTGCGATTTAACACCCGACTCACTGGTCGCCATTACGCCCATTGTTATATTCCAATGTATCTTAGCCTAGTTGTTCAATTTGTGCATG